>JAJGOT010000061.1:415000-660000 GCA_022457155.1 Cladopsammia gracilis | reverse complement strand
TGGAAACTCGAGGGGTTGGTAAATGCAGTTTTTGTTTGGAGGTTTCCCGAGCTTCTTCTTCTTGGTATAAAAACATGAACAAGAAAATGTTTTCGATTTTCTTTAAAAAATAACCGACATAAAATTTCCTTTGCTCTCATAGAGTCAGAAACTCCGCTTTCAACCAGTCATAGCGGTGTTTTAAAGATTAATTTTTTAAAGCAATATTCGCCGCAAGAAAAGCAATTGCTCTTCATGTAAGACGCTGGTTTTGACTGCCTTGGACAAAGCGCAGGTCAGAACTGTGCATTGGTCTAATATCTCATTTGTGAGCGCAAAACAAGAATGAAAGGAAGGAATAGTCACTTCTACAGAAATTGGAGTTTAATGTAAGTCCAGTCTCTGTAAAAGTGACTATTCCTTGGCTTAAAAACCCTACGCTAACATACTGCACAGGAACATCATTTTCGCTGAGATTGCTTACAGTAAGTGAGTAGTGAAAATGGTGTTGCCTTAAAACCCCACAACGCACGATTGTATTTAAAATAAAATAGACTCGGAGACCATAAATGCAAAGCCGTTTATATCATTGTAATGTATGTGATCTCTGAACGTTTGAAATTTGTTCGAACAAGAAAACTAATTTTGCGCTTTCAACAACAAGTACAGTACGAAAAAAAAATTACCACTACTTACCCGGGTCCTGATTTGAAGTGTGGGCTTTTTCATCTTCTGTCGTTGACGTGTTTTTCTGCTCGCCTTTCCCTGTGCTTGCTGTCTTTGTTCTTTTCTCGTTGTTATTGTTGGCATCAAATTCAAATTGCTCTCCAAGCTTAGCTTTCTTTTTCTGCTTTGGTCCGTTTTCTTTGATAACTTCGCTTTGTGATTCCCTTGTCGAGTCCTGTCTCTTCCTTTTCTTTCCCTGCTCAGAGCCTGAATTTCAACACCCAAAGAGAGAATTTAAAAATACATATAATTTGTTGTTGATATTATAGTGCATATCGCAGTTCCTCTAATGACTTTTAATTTATATGACACCAAAAAATAGTATGATTTAAACAACTTAAAAGGCCTTATTAGAGCAGTTTTCAATTGAGTGTGGTAAAACCAAAACCAAAGTAATTACTCTGACCGATCACAGCAGTCGTAAACAATCCAATGAACCAATTACATGTCGGCGGCGCCAAGCGCGGGAAAACTCGTGTGAGCAAGTCACGATTGGTTTTGGTTTTACTTCTGATTGGTCGAGAAAGTGGCGCGAGATTTTTTAGCCAATCACAAAGCGTAGCAATGAAAATACTTTTCACACTCGATTGAAAACTGCTCCATAACGATCGGCTTGCCAAGTAACAAAAGTAACTTCCAGTACATGTAATTTTGTACGCTAAAAATATTTTGCTCTGGGCAAAAATAGGCAGTTACAAATAAAACATCATTACAACTGTATCATTCAGTACAATGTAAGCCTGTTCCAGTCTCGTAGAGTGGTAAGACATTTCGTAGCAATTACGAAATTCCAGGTGCTGAAACAGATAGTGGGGAGCGACATTATCAACATACATTTAATAATAATAATTCATCATTTTGGACTAAATAAATTATTTATTCTGCAACGTTTTTTTAAAAAATCGCGATTTATGGATTCTTGTCATTTTGTTCGCGCTGTCAATAATCCAATAATGAAGCGGGCGGGGCGTGGCACGTGTGCATGACGTCACTTACGCATGATAAAAATGATCTCACTCACTGTTCATATCTCTCATATATTACATCACAATTCGTCTTCATGTCCCATTCACACCCTCCCCGTTTGGGTTACCTACTCATAACAGGAGCGGATCTAGGGGAGGGGTGCAGGGGGTGCGCACCCCCCTCCTCCCCCCTGAGATGACCTGCATCTTTCTAATATAACTAGTATTCTTATTTACGCCACCCTTCAGTTACATGTTACATGCACCCCCTCCCAACAAAAATCCTGGATCTGCCCCTGCATAATATTACGTAAATTTGTCTTTTTTTGTTTGCTTGCATGTGTAATTAAGATTTGTAGAGTGCAGTGCCCAATAAAGCTGTCAAAAAATAAATTTAAAAAATGCTCTTGGGCAATGACAAAGAATAGCTGGTGAATTTGACTGGGGTACATTTGACTCAAGTGGTACATTTATAGCCCCACATTTTATTCATAACAAATGGTGTGCTCATGTAACCTTAAAGTGCACCTAAACCCTAATTTTTTTTTCTTTTAATCAACTCAATGTACGCTGAAAAGTCGAATAGTGAAATATTTCTTGTTTTTAACGTCGTGTTAGTGAGTTACAGAGATTTGAATTTACAAAATGCTAATTAAATGACGTCAAATGCAGACTTTACCATTATTTCTACTTCAATTTACAATACGCAGTTCACAGCTTAAGGATATTCAATTTAAGAAATACTAATAAAAACTGTTTATAGTCAATTGATTTGTTAAAAAAATATTACTTGAAGGTGGAAACAAGTAGTTGTATAATAAACGAGTCTGCATTTGATGTCATCTAATTAGCATTTATGTAGTAAATTCAAATCTCTATAACTCACTAACGCGACGTTAAAAACAAGAAATATTTCACTATTCGACTTTTCAACGTACATTGAGTTGATTAAAAGTAAAAAAAAATGGGGTTTAGGTGCATTTAAGGAAATGAATATGTGTGTTTGCATGTAGTTTCTGACCTGTTAGCAACACATCCTTTGGTGTATTGTTTTGTAGTGGAGTCACTGGTTCTGTGAGTGTTACACTGGGTAGTCTGTTTGAAGTGCATTTGCTTAACAGCCTCCTCTTCAATTTACTGATGCTTGATGGAACGTCACTACGATCTGGTGATTCCTCAGTTTCCTCTTCGTCAAACTTGATAATTGGTATTAGCTTTTCTTGTGGGAAGTCACCATCTATGTCATAAATGGGATATGGAGTTTTGAGAAACTGAAGACAATACACCTTATTCCTTATTTCCACTTTGGACTAAGGTGTATGCCAAACAGTAATATTGCTTTCTCTCTGAAGATCACTTTGTTGTCCAGTGTTTCAGGTGCAGTTGTCCAGTACATAGTGGTGTACCAATCATCAATAAATAATTGAATTGGAAACTCTAAGTGATGTGATCATCAATTATATAATTGATGCATAATTAATATTGTCTTGGAAAAATAGTCCTGGTGTGTACTGTATTTCTAGTTTGGGAGCTCTTCTCTATTCAATGATCTATATTAAGGGATCACAATTTCATATCTGACATTAATTTTATCAGCAGGTTTATCGCATTATAATATTTTATGATTGATCGTTTTATGTACAATACATGTAGATCCCTTTGTCTCAAATTCATTACCATAATCCTATACAGAGGAAAATTAAAATTAAACTGATTTAAAATTTTGAAACCAAAACAAAAATAGACTGGTCACAAGATATATTCACACTTTCTCTGATGAAAAGTGCTGTTGGTAGCAAACTTACCATAATCAAATGCTTTGTTAAAAGGTGGTGATATTTCCAGGCCATGACAGGGCGTGTCTGGTACCATGTGTGGGGTCAGGGGAGGATTAAAGACAATCTGTTAAAAATGAAAGGCAAATTAACTTTTGGTAAGAAATTGACCAGAGCATGACGGGTCTGACCATGCATGAACTGTAACATGACGATACCTACATGTTACAAATACTACATAGAAACAGGCATGCATGTGGATGACCAAAGAATTTTGTTATTGATTTGGGTTAGATTTTTTATGGGATCGAATTTTACACTTCAAAATGGTTGGACCTGTAATTGGAGAGCATTTTTGTACCAGAAAAATTAAAACTTAGAACACTTAGAACTCTCTGACCTAGCAAAAAGAAGATTTATTGCAATGGAAGATGTAGAAGTAATAAAATATGTTCTGTGGTCAGGGGCTTGTTTCTTGAGGGTGAGAGAATTTTCTCAGAATTCATATGTACTGTAGTAGTACACTGAGCAACCACTAATAAGTGAGCATCTTCCTTCAGTGATCAGGGAAACGTTAAATGTTTCTAAAACACTCTAATATAGCCAACCATCTCTTGTAGAAACTACTGTGTTTTTTGGTTCCGAGGGTGGTTGCCCATGACAGAGACAACTGTATAATAATCGTGTAAAATATAGAGCAATTTATTAATGTAAGACTAACTTACAGGACTGCGTGGATCCTGTGTTTCTTCACAGAAAATCATGACTGAAATTAATTATAATAAAAATAAAAATAAATGTGGCTAAATGCAATTTAGGCAAAGTTAAACTCGAGTCTATGCAGTCAGCAGTTTGCTTCGTGACAGTACATGTACATGTCCTGCGCGGCGTTTGCTGATCTTTGCGGATCACATACAAGCGTTTGAGATCTTTGCGGATCCTTGACAAGTCTTAGCGATCTTTGCGGATCTTTGCTCCTGTTAGAACCATTGCCTTGTTGTTAAGCGAATCATCGCGGAATCTTGCCACGCCCCGCCCACCCATTGTCAGCCGGTGGACTTGGGTAAGTATCAGGTTAGGTAAGTTTCCACTGATTTATCAGTGTGACGGTGCCCTGGTGGGGCTGCACGTAGGGGTAGTTCCCGCTCTCAGGGTTGCCATGGATACCTCCCTGCTTGCCTTGAAATCGCATAAGGCCCCCCCACCAGCTTTCTAGGCACCAGCTCCCAAGCTCATCTACTGATGATGAGTTTAACAATTATTAAAGAGGGTAGCACCAAGCTAACTCTAGGTTAACTAGGGTGGCCCTCTAAAAATTTCTGGTCAAATTGGAATTTAGAAATGTTAGCAGAACCGAAAAACCGGAGAGAGAAAAAACCTGAGAACTAATGGCAAACTCAACCCACATATGATGCAGAATCCGGGAATGGAACCCGGGCCACACTGGTGGGAGGCAAGGGATCTCATCACTGCGCCATCCCTTCACCCACCAAATTGGAAGCAGTACACATGTACATGCATGTAATACATTAAAATGTCTTGCAAAATGATACAAAGCAAGGACAATGGCCAAGAAACTCACAGTCTTTGGGTTTTCTCTGTTTTGGATGCTGAAGAGCAAGGAAATTTAAAACATGCTGATACTACCAACTCTTTATATAGTATTACGTACAGGAAATTAATTTTGTTAATGTTGAAAGCTGTACTTTAAATGACGAAAATGTATTGCATGTTTGTCAATCAGAGAATGCTGCAGATTTA
The DNA here is from genome assembly GCA_022457155.1 of Cladopsammia gracilis. NCBI lineage: Eukaryota > Metazoa > Cnidaria > Anthozoa > Scleractinia > Dendrophylliidae > Cladopsammia > Cladopsammia gracilis. The sequence continues at coordinate 654,794 of JAJGOT010000061.1, read as the reverse complement.
ATGGATCCCTTACATATTCTACATGTGTCTAATTAGAGAGAATACCAGAACTTATATTACTGAAAGTACAGACATTAAATATATAGAATTAAGAAAAAATGAAACCCAACATGCTACATGTAAATTAAACTTTTTGATGCATATGATCAATTTTTTAAGTTACCTGTGGGAGTTAAATTCTCAGCTTGGAGTTTCCTTTTTCTTCTTCTTTCTCCTCTGTCTATGTATAAGAACAATGGTTTTTTGCTCAGAATCAAAAGTTTAAAAAAACATTTTTATGTTATTTTTAACTAAATACATGTACATGTAGTACTTGTACATGCAGTCATGTACCAATGACACATTGTATACACTGATATATCATATGATATCAGGGATGTAGATTCAGTTTTTAACAGCTGGAAATATAGAACTGACAGCCGGTTAAAAACAAGAAAAATGTAGTTCTTATATAGCTGCACTTGGCTTTTATAGCCGGAAAAAAGAAGTTCACAGCCGGGTAATTTCCCCGGTTCCCGGCTATTATCTACATCCCTGGATATACAGGTATTCATATTCATATACATGTATATTCACCATCATCAGGTCTAAATTATTACGAACTCACATTTGACCACCTATTGATGTGGCTTGGCAGCTCAGGGATATAGAGCATTGCACCGATATTGCAAGATCATGGGTTTGAATCCCATTCAAGCCTGAATTTTTTTCAGGTTCATTTTCAACTGCTTAAGTTAATTGCACACTGCGAAGATCACGAATTTCACTCATGAAATACACTGTATACATGTAACAGGCATGTACCAGAATGCAGAATTACCCATCGGATACACAGTTTTGTAATTTATTAGGGGGTTTAAGCAACCACGATGGTGACGGCAGCGAGAACAACACAAAACAATAAAATTTATTTAAATGGGGCTAAATGTAATTTAGGCGAGGTTAAACTCAAGACAATGCTGGCCAGCAGTCTCTCCCATGGGCGCGGGGCGACCCCATGGCTCTTTGTAGGTCTCGTTACAGATTTACAGCTCTCCCCCAAAGGTAAAGCATTTCGCTCATGTTGCTGTTCTGTAAACATGCTCAATTGCTTTTCGCTCCCGGCCCTTCCCTCCCTTTAGGTAAGTATTGGTAAGTACGATTTACTCGCTTACATGTACCATCAGTGTGACGGTGCCTTTGGTGGTGGCCGCTCACAGGGTTGTCATGGTTACCTCCTGTGTGTGCAGGCAGCCCCAACCCCCCCCCCCCCCCCCCCACCGACGAGCCTTCAGGCACCACCCATCCCCCACACTCATCTATTGTTGATGAGTTCAATGAGTAAAAAACTATGCCACAGCACATGCATTTCAAATTTTGGTATCTTTCATTGCCGTTCCCTACAAAACAACAATGTCAAATGACCAAATGCAAGGTTTTGTGGAGAACTTGTATGCTTGATTTTCTTTTCTTTATCTGAATTTGAAAGCTATTCCTACAAATTCATCTCACTTGTGTGGGCAATTCAGTCTTATTAGACAAACTAAACAAATTGGAACAAATACAAAGTAGTTTGAAAAAACATGGATGTATTTTTCAACCAAGGTTTTCCTTGCCATTGCCATCATGGTTGCTTTAGGTCCCTATTGTTTTGATTGGGTAACTACAATGTACACCTACATGTACCTGCACTGCTTTGGACATCCTCTTCAAATGCTTTAGGCTGCATGGACTTTGTTCTCTTGAGACGCCCAACCATCAGTGGCGTCACAGCTTGTTCAGGTATCACGACTGGGAAGAGGTCTTCTGACACACGTTTACCACTCTGCCGACAGCTCTCGACCCACAGAACGGACACTAGATGAATGCCTTTCTTAAGTGCTCTCTCTCTTGTTGTCTTTTTGCCATCCTTAAAGATCTGCATGAAAACAGCGATGACACATGAAAATCTAGAAAGTCTCTAATGTTTAATGATCAGTTTGAGAAGCTATATCAAACATATGAAAGAGTGTTTCATTGGGTATTCAAACACCTCAAAGTTGGTCAAAAAACTCGAGGCAGTACACAGCTCTTACAAGGTCTTCCCTGATTTGCTGAGAAAACAATAGAACAAACAACACAACAATGGACCACAGCCCTGAAAACAATACAGCTGCGTGATACCCAGGTCCAATGAAATTAGAGGTTAAGAGCTGTGTGGTATCTGAAAAACTCAGCTGCACCTTGTTTTTTCAACCCACTTCTCCATGTTTGGATGTCCTGATGATTGAAACACTCTTCCTCGTGTTTGATATACCAGTTCATCAACATCAGACAATTTTTAAAGAAGAAAACTGGGCTTTAAAGTAATGGATTGATCAGAAAAATGACAGACAGTCAAAACAAAATAATGGGGTTATCAGAATAGGGTGCTCTGTCCTGTCAGTGTAGTTTGTTGTAGCTAGAATGATGCAATCATGTCACATCCTTCAGAAACCTTTTGCATACACCTTTGAATTTCCAACTTAGGATACTTGGTTTCACGTCCAATACATTTGACTCTGATCTCTCTCAGCAACCACTTTTCAGTTCACAACCATCTTTACACATGTATGTGATCCTGCCTGAAACATTTCTCAGTCAAAAGCTGTATTTATTCATGTACATTGTACACTGTAGATTATCTTGTTTACAGGTGATCATCTCCACAAACAACTTCCTGGTCCTGAGGGTGGTGGCTTATGAGAGAGTCAACAGTAACTGCTTACAGTGTACATTGTACTTCTGCTAACTTTTTGGCAGGAGTATTTTGCAGAACACTGAATGCCAAATGCTGATTATACTATCGATCAGTGCCTAACCCTATGTCCACAACATTTTGGCCATGTGATGATGTAAATCATGGTAAATAAGAGTCCACACCATGGAAAACCGGTGGAAATTTGCTAATGTTACTGAATGTTATCATACATACCACATGTGTGACTTCTGGAGTGAGCTTCTTCACCACCTGTACAGAGGAAAATAATGATGTACATGTATTAAACTCAGCATTTAATTTTTCTCCTTTGAGTACCAAGGTTTTGATTTTGATAACTATTAAATAGAAATGACTTGCCATATCCAGGGTTGTCAAATTAGCCCTTTAAGCCCTAATATCAAAATTGAAATTCTCATTTCTAGTCCTATACATTTCCTATAGAAGTAGTGAAGTATTACAAGGAGAAATTTGATGCTGATCACTCTTAGGGCTTAAAGGGTTAGTAGCCGGCAGTCTGCAAAAATCACCACCTAATTTGTCATACCCACTAGCTACTTTGCTTGCCAGTTCTTGAGAGATGGCATTTTAAAAATATAACTATATGGTTCCTTTCCAAAGTTAGACATCTTCTTCAAACTTTTCTAACAATCCTGCAGTGATATCTTATTATAAATGACAATTCTTCCTGTAGCTTGGCTATCACTAAGATCCTAACAGCCCTCATTTACACATCTGCATGTAGCTATACCAGGATGTAATAGTTGGGAGCTTTTGGGCCTTGATTCAGCCTACCAGTACATGTAGTAAGACTGTGTGCAAGGTTAACTTACCTTTGCTCCAAGCATTTCCATTTGTTTGGAGATTCCTTCAAATCTGTTTTCAGTGTTAGTGCGCACCTCAATAAAAGCCACAACACCTGCATGTTTGAAGTACATACACACCATTAAAACAGAACAGCAATAAAAAAGAATAATATTTATGTTCTATTGAATCATCATAACCTGGTCCTGAGTCCAGGATGAGAAAGGAGGAAAGTTATGTGCTGGGCTAGCATCCAGCTACTGAAAACTCAACAACTTCAGAAACACCATTAATTAGGTGCCTTTTGCTCTACATGGTGCAACAAGGACTGAGGGAGAAAGAGGAGAACTGAATCCCCAAATTCCACTCTTAGTAGCCTGTTCGAGGCTCTCAGATAGTGGAGGCAAATGAAAAATGTTGGAGCGAGCAAAGAAAAAATGAGGGAGCCCTCCAACCCCAGTCCCAACTTGTTTTTTCCTCGCTACCCACTATCTGAGAGCCTGGAACAGGCTACACTCTTAAATGTTCGTGCACCCAACAAATTACTAGCATATGCATGTTAAATGGACAGTCACATGTAATACCTCATATATGAGTCCCTAACAATGGATGAAAAGAAACGTGTATACTGTATCTATAGCTTTAGTCAAGGCACTCATCCCATGGGAGACTGTCAACTTACTTTTGACTAGTAATACATGTACATTAAGTATTATTTATTTACAAATATAATACATTAAGTAAATTATATCCTGTCAGAAACTAACTGATTCAGCCGCATACAGTTATATATAAACCATTGACAATTATCATGGCAAGATGTAGCAATTCTTTGATCGCATGTTATCAATACTCCCCAAAAACAATGACAAACTTTCCATTTAATTGTCTCTATGGCTCCTTCATTAGAAGGGCATGTTTTTGCCTGGACAAGTAATTAAACTACTGGTCCCAGTTGTTCAAAAGGTGCTATCCACTGGATAAATCACTATGCAGTGGATAAGTCTTAAGAAAATCCTCTGTGTTATCCACTGGATAGTGATTTATCTGGTGGATAACGCTATCCACCTTTTGAACAACCGGGGCCTGTAGGTTGGAAAATAAGTGTTCACCCACTTGCCAATGTGAGTATAAATCCTTCTGGGCGACTACTTAAACCATACATCACTTGTGTAGTTTTTCACTTTCAAATTAAATATTATGCTAAACACTAAATGTAAACTGTATGTGAATTTTGACGCTGTTTTATTACACTATCGACATTTCAAGAATGCTCCCTTCTTCAGTGCTGAGTTTTGTATTCTGAAGAAGGCAGCATTGCCAAAACATCAATATTATAATAATTGTTACGAACAGCATCGAAACTCACATATAGTTTACATTTTCTTCATCATCATAATCTCTGCAAGAGATGATGACTATGACATGTGCTTGGGTAAGGGCATTACACAAGTCACTCACCTGACTGACAAGTGCTCTAAGTCTAAGAATTAAATTTCCAATGCTATTGAAACTACATGTAGCATAGTTCCCTAACTGATGAGTAAATGTAAGAACAATAATGTAGACCCTGGCTGAATGCAATCAAACAGCTAAAATATTCACCCAACACACTTTTCATACACTATACACTCTACCTTCAAGTATCTTGTCATGTGATACTGGTTGAGTGGAAGGAATGTCAATTTCCTGCCCAGAGCTGCCATCAGTTTCAAAAGAACAGTGGAACCCTAAGCTTTCATTCTGGTCATGCGATTCCTTCAGAGTACCCAGATAACTTCCACTTCTTGATAGTGGCGATCCATGGCCAGAAAGATTAGATTTGTTTGGCACAGTGTCCTTTAAAATTCCCTTATTTTGACTGCTTTTTGTTGTTAATACACCATCCAATGGCACTTCCTTAATAACAAAAAACAAAACAAAAACAAATCCATGATATGCAATAAACTTACGTAAAAAGATAAAGGTAAAGTTCAACTCAGGGCGCAGTTGGTTCACACGACTAGCGTTTAACTCCAGCTTCATTACGTATATAACTGTAGCATTTACTAGAGTCTCACTATTTACAATGTACAGTACAGTCAACTCCCGCCTTGCAGACACCTCGCTATTATGGACGCCCCGTTATTACGGACAGCAGCTAAATCTCCGGCGATAGTTACAGACGTTTGACTGAAACAAACTCCCGCTATTACAGACTCTCGCTATTACGGACTTACAGACACTTTATTCGGTCCCAATGTCACAATTTTATTGTTTTAGCTCTCGTTATAGCGGACACCGAGCAGCATCTTGGAATATTTGCACACATACATCAAGTCTATTTTTTCTGCTTTTTTAAATTCTTTGTCTTTTTTGGTCGATTGAATTTAGTCTCCTTGGCGACAAAGTGGGGGAAGTTGTAATTCAAAGGAGAAGTACACAGAGACGACTGGAACGATATTTTAAGACAATGTGATAGCTGATGCAATAAATACCTGATGTTCAGGTTTTTCCTTGAAAATAATGTTTTTTAGAAATGTAGATTACTGTACTTCAATACAGTAGGAAACTATAACGATGCATGTGTGGACATTGCTGCAACATACGATGATTGTTGTTTACGTACTTAGAACAACTACTGTACACAAAGGGTACAAAACTTCTGTTCTGTTAAGTTCTGTTCTGTTTGTAAATAAAGTTCTGACACTCTTTACGTGCGACAATGGGTCTGAAAAAGGTACTGGAGTTAATGAAAATGAACACACATGTGACCCCCTACTGTAAATATCGTTTAAAATAAAAAAATTCTCGCATCCCGCTATTACGGACACCAAATCGCGGTCCCGAGGATGTCCGCAATAACGGGAGTTGACTGTACTGTACCGGTAGGTGTTTTACGGGAAGGTGGGGGGGGGGGGGGGGGGTTACATGTTATTAGGGCTCAGATACACTATTTTCAAACCATTTTCACGTAAACAGATGCAAAACAATCTAGACTGTTTCAGTCTCGTGTTCACTGTAATCACTCCATTTGTGTTCTGTCATGTGAACGAAGTTTAAACGGGCCATCCCACATTTTACTTTTCAAAACGTATCATGCAAAAATTAATTGTGAAATGAACATGTCCGAAGACATTTTTGTTTATCGTGTTAAAGCGTTACAGAAAGTAGAACTAAGATCTACAGTACTATCTTAACGATTGCAGCAACGGTATAAACTATTTCTTTCGTTTAAAGACAGGCTACTAAGTCTCAAGCTTATTTATCATCACAGGATTGCCTCACCTTGGATCTTCTGGTCTTTGTGCTCAACGAAACTTTCTTGCGATCCATCGCAGAACAGTTCGCTCAGGGTAACTTAGCGCTCGTATGGTAGCTCAAGTAACAAAAAGAACGCATAACTAGGTCTGGAACCGTAGTTTTACCAAGAAAGAATCCAAACCTACGGTGATAGCAGAAATAAATGTTGATTTTTCAAGAAAGCGCGCCTTTTACTCGTGAGCCAACGTTTGGATGTCAGCGGTAAAATATAAAACAAGAATTTGGCCATCATGACGTCAAGAACAGTCTCGCCCGGGAAGTTTAAAATGGCTGCCATCGGCAAAACTGAAATATAGACTTCATGGGATGATAACTGGAAGAATTGGCAGCAAAGCAAGAAAAATACGAAGGATATGGAAAAACCTATTAATATTTTGTCTGAAAATGCAATATTGTCCTGAAAACAAAAACATTATGCCGCAAAAACCAACAATTTCTCGAGATCGATCAACTGAAAAACGCGTTGAAATTGTCAATGCCTGTGCCTCTTCATCACCGATAACTGGAAAACCCAGCAACTTTCAAAGCAGCGAAAAAAATATGACATTAATGTGGGTTAAAACTCTTGAATAACGATAGAAATTAATCATATAGTTTATTTATAAAAATGATCAGTAGGTCTAAACGTAATTGTTTGATTGAAATTTCGCATACTTCAAAACGATGGCAAAGCTTACATCTTACAATGCGACCGAAAAAGCTCCATTTTAGAGTGACTTGGACTATTAAGCAATGAACTGGGTTTGAAAATAATAAAGGGCCAACGGATATACTTTCTTCGCTATTTCTTTTTAATAAAAACAGGCAGGCTATCATTTCCATTCACATGGAGGAATAAAATGTTTCCTCAGACGTCCGCATATTTTGCAAGCTCATTCAGCTTTTACGGGTTTAAAGAAAGTGGGTAAATTATTCTTAGCTTGTTTACTTATCTTCTAGCATTTAGCAATATTTTTTGTAGCAAAATTTCTTGTTTTTTGTTGTTCTTGGCAAAACTGAATCAGATTTGTGGAAGAAACAAAAGCTATTCAATATTAAAAAAAATTAAAATGCATACACATTTACATTTACACCACTGGGGTACTAAATGCTACCGGCAACATAATCATATGCTGGAAGTAACTGTAAAGAACCAAGATTTCATCCAGGGGGTAGTGGCAATACTCCAGGCATGCCTAGTTCAATGCTATCAATAATAAGAGATGGGGACTAGGGATTTTCCTTGCTTTAGCCCTGGTTTAGTACTTTGAGAGAAAAGCAAAATATTGACAACACCAGAGTCCAATAGCATTTTAATTTTACAAAAATAATAGTGACAGCCCTGCCAGTTGTAAATTTGGGACTTTGCAAAATTAATGCAAAGAATGCTGTATCTCAAAACCTACTAATTCAGTTACCCCCCCCCCCCCCCCCCTAAAAAAAATATATAAAGCTAATTGTACTGACCTGACTTTCTTTTTTACTGGTCCTTACTGGACCACCGGGGTGCAAGATTATAAAAAAACGTGTCACCACCATCTCCTTGTCTCTGTTGCCATAGCAACCATAATAGGCAATAATTAAAATTTCTAACAATATATTACAAGAAGCTACATGGCATACAGTGAAATGATAAGTTATGTTTACCACATGAGCGGGAGTGTTGTATTGGCCTAGATACAATCACGAGGCGTAGCCAAATGAATGTATAGTGCCGATACAACATGGACACGAATGTAGTAAACAACTTGTGAAATTCAAATTCACATGTAAATTAGATACAACCACTTGTGAGTTGTATCAAGATTGTATCTGGTATACAGGGTTAACCATGTGATTGGAATGGCTCATTTCTATTTGTTTAGTACCCTTATGAATTATTAATGAATTTTACAAACCCTTTTATCTCATGCTGTGAAGAATACAGTCAATCAGAGGGCTGGAAAGCCATTGCACAGATATTCTGTTGTATGCTACAGTATTCAATGGCAGTTTCTTGGCGTCATAAATTGAACTAGCCAGTGGCCTGAACTAGTTATGCAAGTGGCCTATAATCAAAACACCATCATATCTTCTTGGTACATGTAATATTTGGAAGTCTCCAGATGTTATACCACTTGAAACCCTCCCCAGCACCCAAGAGTATCAGAAACCATTTTAATAGCCAGACTAGGAAAAATTTGGTTTTGGCTGGTGGTTTATATATTTCCACTTATTATTGGAATACGTTTGTCAATGAAATGCAACTAAAATCAAACTGTGAATGGATTCTATAAAATGTAAAACACTTGAATGCTGAGTGTCATCCACCAAAATTTAAAATCTCCCATGTTACTTCTGCTTCAATTGGCTTCGAGGTTTGTGCACAGTCGTTTTGAAACATAACTACAAAACAAGTAAAAATGTAATTTGTGTAGTCTAATAACGTATGACAGGTAAATACCTAGCTTCTAAGCTAGAAACCTGAAAAGATAGTCTCTACCTTTGCAACTTGCAAATTTCCATCAGTCTGCCAATTTTAGGTCATAATTGGCCCATAATCTCCCTCCAAATTATTGTGACCTTTATCAAAAACATTTGAAATAATTGCCTCATTCCTCTCCTGCCTGTTTCCAAGTCAAAATGAACAAAGTCTAATTTACCTTGAGCATTCACATAAAATATCTTTCTCCTTTTGGCAAGTAAATACTAATATTGGCAAGTGCATTCTGAAAATCACTCATTATTATTATTATTATTAAATAATATTTTAATAGGATACACTTTCATAACATGATTTCAGAAAATAACAGTTTGAAAAAAGCATCAGAAAAAGACCTGTATCTTATTACTATAACACTGTGACTGTTAACAATGATAGTAGAGCAACAAAATGTGGTCACACTGAAGATCAAAATAGCAGACTGTCCAGATTTATACATGAATTGACTGCGACAGTAGAGAGTAAGTCACTGTGACAAGAAATGCGTCAGGGAACAGAGCATTCCAATCAACTATCCAGAAGTTCTTACAAGTCTGCATGTGAAGGATGGAACCTATAAAATCAATGAGGAAGGGGAGAATATGTTTAGAGTACATGTCAATTTAGTATAAGCTTAAGCTTATGTGTTTTGATGGAAAGCACTCTGTTTTTAACTATGCCACTGTAGTTTACACTTCTGAATTAGCTTAGTTTGTTAATACTTCTAGAAGTGACTCATCAACAGTACAATAGCTCTTTCAAGAGGGCACAACAATAATGACCCGGGCCATAAACGAGTGGAACAGGTACAGCCATGACAGTCAAATTAAGCTCTTACATGAAGTTACCGTAGTTTGTTTACATTCTGCGACATGCAAAAAGTTGATCCCTCGGGCCTTGCCTTGACAAAGAGCTTTGTGAAAGCTTCACATGATCTTTTGACATATTAACACGAAAACAGCATAATTACTGGCGCCAGTTCAACATTAAACTTTTACCCTGCTGTGTGACATTCAAATGGACTGATCATTTTTTCTGCTGATTCTTCGACATTAACTTCAATTAAAGTGTTTTTCTATGGAAATAACCTATTCCTGGACCAAATGTCATGTTTCTATATTGAACCGATCTCGAAAAAGAGCAATTTTAGTGTGCAAGCAACCAAATTTTCCCCACAAAATTCTCCACTCGAGGAAAATGACCTAAACTCTTTAAAACTCCTCTACGGATGACTTTTTAACTACAATGAAAATTGACTTACCTCTACAGAAAGAAAAATCATAGTTACACCTTTCTGTCTAAACACAAAACGCTTTGAAGCTTGAATAAGTAGAAAAACCAGCTTGAAAAAGTTGTATTTGCAAATGGCGACGGCGCCATTTTCGAAAACTGGACAAACACGCACGCTTCTCTCTTCGTGACGTCACGATGGCCATGATCATACCGACAAAAACATTGACGAGTTCACCCCCCCCCCCCCCCCCCCCCCCCCCCCCCCCCCCCCCCCCCCCTGCCATGTAACTCGTCAATAAAATTTCGTTCGATTCCAATAGACTTGTCTTTCCGGCAAGTGTATTTTCGATTGGAGCGATTTTCGTACGACCTTGAAATGATATGGAATCGAGTATTGATTTAGTATTAGCGAGTGAAAATTGGTATGGGAAATTACACTTTTCTGGTCTGAAAATGTGTTGGAAAAAACACTACCCCGCTAGCGGAGCCCTCTTCGATCTTCCTAGAAGAATCGGGAGGAGGAATCTAGGGATTTCGATTCGGATTTTTCGAGAGAAATGTAAGGGGACTGTAATGTCTGTAATCTGCTAGAAAGGTAGAAAATCACATATTTTGGTCTGAAAAGGGGTAAGGGAATCAGGAGGCGGGTCAAACACCCCCACAAAAATTAAGAGAACCCCAGTCACCGACCACACCCATATATCGTAAAGTCCCCCGACCCCAAAAGTAGCGAACCTCAGAAATAGACAAATTCGGCTAACGCACTGTTGCACCCAATTCAAACCTTCTGGGAATAAGATTCTTTGTTCACAATATTTACATATAATTTCCATGTCAATGCTTCATTGATATGGAAATATGACGAACAAAGAGTTCTAATCCCAAAAGGTTTGAATTGGGTACAACAATGCGTTAGCCGAATTTGTCTATTATTAGCGATAAAATGTGAAAATTGTTAGTAAATTATTTCCAAAAATACCGACCGCTCCAAAGTAACGATCCTCCAATAGCAACGTACAGAGGATTTCTGTTAGTTTCAGTATACAAGAAATAAAATATTAAATGGAACAACTGCAGAAAGATCTTACGGAGCGACCCCAATAATTCACTCCAAAGCTAAGCTAGTAAAACAACTTTAAAAGAGCGCTCGAGAAAGGACCCTTTACAGACGGTCTTGAAACCGCCTAACAGCAGCTCATCCCCCCGGGATAATTATTGGTCATTTGACTTTGTTGTTTTCAGGGAACGGCAAAGAAATTATCAAATGAAAAACGCACGTGCAGAGGCATTGTTTTCGCTCATTAAACCAATTATTGTGTGTTGCTCTCACTGCTGTTGCCGTGAGACGGCAACGCGAAAGAAAACGTCATTGAATGAAAGCCTTTGTGCTCATTTTCAAAACTACTTTGAATTTGTTCCAAATTGTTTAATTTGCTGGTGTGACTGAATTGTCCAGGAGCTGAGTTCGTAGGGACGGACCCTAAGTTCAAATAGAGCAAGTTAAATAAACCGTCATGTGTTCACGTTCTCCGCGAAACCTATAATTTGATTATTTGACGTTGTTGTTCTGCAGGGAACGGCAAAGAAATGTATCAAATGTAAAACGCACGTGCAGAGGCATTGTTTTTTATTGTATTGTGCCACTCTCGCTGCCACTGCCTCATGAACCTGGTGCGACGGCGTGTAGAAGAGAAACCCTGGGAACGAGTTTGTCTGCTGAACAGGACACTATATAAACGGTCAGTGGTGACTCTACAAATTCGTACCAACTGTTCAAAGGTCTGGAATAGGCCATTTCCGAGTTGCCTTTAGCCTCTCTATCAAAGCGAGGCTAGGTGCGAAACCTTTCATATGAAAATAGGTTTTCATTCACAGGCAAATACGTTTATTTACATGTGAATGAAAACTCATTTTCATATGAAAGGTTTCGCACCTAGCCTCGCTTTGATAGAGAGGCTAAAGGCAACTCGGAAATGGCCTATTTGAATGGCAGCATAAGGAAAGCAGTAAAAGCAAGTTCATTTGACGAATTGTAGGGGGGGGGGGGTAAACTTTTTAAATTGTAATTGTTTTAATTAATTAATTGTAATTGTAATTGTTTTGTTTTAAAGTTTTTTTTTTTTTTTTGGAGGGGGGGGGGGTACAATTTTCATACACCTGATTTTTTACGAGTCGTACGGATCGACAAAATTACTGTCGACCCGACAGACAGACTTGGCGATCTGAAAAATGCATCTCATTAAGAAGAGATGCGAGTTAGGTGAGACAGAAACTGTGCAAGCACTTGCACATACACACAGAACAGGATACTTCTTCATGAAGATTATCTAGCAAAGTCTTTAAATCCATGGCGACGGGGAGAAAAGAACGAGGGCAGACAGGGCAGTTTGAAGTTGAATACACCTTGAAACAACTTTGAGGTCTTAAAATAAAGACAATAAAGCCTTGTGTTCTCGATTGTGTTCCTAAGCATGATATTTATATCGGCTTGATGATATTAACCAATTATATAGCGTTATTAAAATTAGTGTATTGGTAGCACTATATAAAGGCTGCTTGAAAAAATATGCTGACAAGAATAACTTTAAAAAATAGACTTGGTACCAGCCAGGGGTAAAAATAAATGTGAGCAACATCCACTAAACTGGTCAGTCTCGCACTTTCTAGGGGTTCGTTTGAAAATTTTCGACGATCACACTGCTCCCGCCAACGTTAAATGGAATCACCCCCCCCCCCCCCCCCCCCCCCTGGTGTCACTGTCATTGTGGACGACAGTTTTTTATTTTTAAAATTTTTAAATTTTAGCATTTAAAAATGGTAATTGATGCGCTGTAAGATTATTTTCTTTGATTAACGGTGTTTTGACGCTACTCAGGCAAAATTGAGTTTGATTTGGTAGATGTCTTAATTTTATGAAATACGATTAACCATGCACCATGAACCATGCGAAATGTTGTCAGACTGAACGCCTGAAACAAAGAGGTCTTCGTAGCATGATATGTATACGGCTGAAAGGTCGATATTAACCAACCAAATAGCGTTATATATTTGACATGTTTTCATGGTGTCTCATGACTTATCGTTTCTAAATTGATAGCAAAAAACATCCTGGATTTCTGAGAATTGTGCTCAAAAGGTTAACCTCGTCCTGTCAGCATCCTTCCCAGATCTGTCAGGTGTCTTAACAAAATGTTTGAGGCTTTCCTGACGTTTCCTGTGTCTGTAATTTGGAATCTGGGATTTTTAAACAATGGTGCAGTCCTATCTATTTAATCGATTTGATTTGCTATTTTAGTAATGTCTAAAACTAAACTGAAATTCGTAAATTACAGACGGAGGAAAGGAAACGATTGTTTTAACTAAAAAATGTATAAATCTCCGTTGTTTTAGGCCGAGGCCGACGGGAGGGGTGGAGGTTTATACTTTATACTCTATTCTTTCTATTGATTTTCTTGTTCCTTTTTAAAAAAATGTTCTGCATGATGTTGATGACTGCAATGCGCAACATAATAAACTGCACCATAGGAAGGTACTGCTCAATAGCTTTTATTTGAATGGTCACACTGTGATTTCATCCACAGACTCAAAAGTTTGAATCGCCTTGTACAGCATAATAAGCATAATAACCCGGGGGGTGGACTCCCATATGTGGTCGGGTGGGGGTGCTCGTCGTATCTTTTAGGGGTTGAAATTTGGGATCTAGGTATCTTTTAGGGTATATGATGAAAAACCTTATTTTCCCAGAAAATGGTATCTTTAACGAGGCCAACAAGGCCGAAACATGTTGTAATGTTATTAAAAGGGTTTAAAAATCAGAGCGTCTCCTGATTCTACACTTTGCTGCACACTGGCCACTCCACCAAAACTGAAAATGGTATCTTTTAGGGGTAAAATTCTGGTTGACCACGCCCACTTTGGTATCTTTTAGGGTTCCACTTTTTTTTTCCCGACGAGCACCCCCGCCCGACCACATATGGGAGTCCCTCCCCCGGGCATAATAAATAGCATCACATGGACGTTCTGCTGAATAATTATTTTTTATTTTAATGGTTACACTTTAGGGAGTACATGTACATATATAAATAAAAATTTCGCAGTTAAATACCTCGCTCTGTATATATAGACAGAGGTAAAATTTCGCCGTTATTGAATTTGTATTAACGGCGAAGTTTTTGCTCTGTATATATAGACAGAGGTAAAATTTCACCATTATTGAATTTGTATTAACGGCGAAGTTTTTGCTCTGTATATATATACAGAGACACTTATTCGCGAATTTTAAATTTTATCTATAGAGGAACTTAACTGCGAATTTCGCATTAGCCTCAACGCTCCACTTTAGGGTTTCATCCGCAGACTCGAACGTTAGGTACAAACTTGTAATTTATCATCGAGGGATTACCGATGATCTTGGCATCCTATCGGTGTCAGAGGACTATGCGAGCGGAGGTTATCTTTTCGCACTTAAATGTGCCGGCGTGCACGCGTTCAATCAGTCCTGGTATACTTCCCATGTATTGCACTGTTTACAACCTGTTTATTTCTTAGAACAGAGTTCTGGATATTGAGCGTCAAACGAAGAATTACCCAGACCCTTCCTTGTGCGACGATCGTCCCAGGGAGACAGTAAAGAATGGGTACAAACAAACTTCATTCTTCTTCAGTTTATTTAGTGAAATGAAACATTCAAGGATCACGCAAAATTTAACACAACAATATCACCATTTTTTTTATTTTGTACTTTTAATCGTTACATTTGTTACAAGATCAGCAAACGTTGCAGAATATACATGGCGCCATTTCGGTTTCCAAATATAAGGCAACAATATATTGCGAATCACGAGTAAAAAATACAAATGCAAGAAATGATATTTACTTTCTTTTTCTGAAGTTTTATTCTTCTTCTCTGTACTTTTAATCGTTACATTTGTTACAAGATTAGCAAACGTTATAGAATATATAAGACGCCACTTGTTTACAAATAAAATGCGGCAATATATAGCAAATCACTGGTAAAAAATACATATGCAAGAAATTATATTTATTTTCTTGTTCTAAAGTTTTAATCTTAACAAACTTAACGTTTACAACTGTCACAAAATATAGATAACTAGAGAGTACCAATTACCAAGAACCATTTGTCAATAAAAATAAAAGGAATTAAAAATATATATACTGTTTTCCATGCAAGGAACAAAATTGCCGATTCAATTCTGCAGCTCATATAATACGTCCCTCTTTGGAGCTATGTCTATTTCAAACGATGCAACAAACAGCTTCAAGAAAATGTCCTAGCTAACTGATTCAATTTGAACCAACCCAAAATGCTCAAAATTGAAAAATTCTGTTATAGTCTATGTTTATGTGACAACATATTAGATAAAATACAGTAAATTTTAGGATCATATCTTAAATTAAACTGCAAGAATAAAATGTGCACATTCTGAATCAACAAAAGTATTGTTCATGGGTCATAAGTCAGATTTCATAATTACGCCCAGGAGCCGATTACCATGCCTAGCTATTCAAAAATTTGAATGCGATGGTTAAAGAAATCAGATACAACTATCCTTCCATCTTTAAGGACTGCTATAGAAACTGGGTTCTTAAACTCTCCTGCCCTGCTTCCTTCTATTCCAAATTTGGTTACAAATATTCCACTCATATCGAACACCTGAACTCTGTGATTGTTTGTATCACAGACCATCAGATGTCCTGCCTTATTTACGGACAAGCAACGAGGATCATTAAATTCTCCGTCCCTATTCCCCTTCTTTCCAATTTTGTAAACAACATTTCCGTCCATATCAAGAAATTTTACACAATGCTCCCCCCTGTCTGACACTATAAGAAAGTCGTCATGTTGGATGCAGTGAAGTGGTTTTGTCAAAGAACCCTCTGCACCAATTTTACGCAGAAATTGGCCACGAAGAGTAAATATCTTGATTAATTTGTTATCTCTATCAGTAACAATAACATTACCATCACTGCTGATGGATAAACCATAAGGATGATTAAGCTGGTGATCAAGACTTCCTTCCCCTCCAAACTGGCCAAGGTATTCACCCTGATCACTCAAGAGTTGAACTCGGTGATTATTACCATCCACCACTATAATATTATCATTATGAAAAGCTATTCCAGCAGGGGAGTTAAACTCTCCCTGTTGAACGCCCTTTTTACCAAAAGATCTCAAGTGGGTCCCATTATTACTGAATACCTGGACCCTATGAGCACCAAACTCAGTCACTGCAATTTCATTTCGTTCATTTACTGCTACCCCCCAAGGGTTCTTAAACATCCCAACCGATGAACCTTCTTGTCCAAAAGATAACACGGGTCTGAACTGCCTGGGTCTGACTTGAACCTCAAAAGGACTGCCACGAACATGTTCTCCATTTACCTTCACTGATGCCTCGCATGTTCCAGTTTCCTTGGCAAAGTAGCTGATCTTGTATGTGCCATCTTTGTTATCTTGTACTTGTGCTTTCGCGGCACAGTCATGGCCTTGGCGATTTCTAATTTCCACTGCAACGAAGTCACGCTCGTCGTAATATTTTTCTGCTTGAGAGTTCTTTGTTATCACCACCATCTGTGCTTCAAGTCCAACCGTCGCTTCACTGATTCCTTTTCCTTCAGCACTGAATATACGCCCGCTTTTGTTAACAAGAAGAGATCCAATTGTTTCAACGCTTAGATGATCAAACAACCGTTGATTTTTCACGAAGGTAAATTCGACAGAACTTCCGCTGTCACGGTCAGCTGTGTTTTCTCGATCACCTTCGTCTTGCAATATTTTGTCTAGAAAATCGTTTGGCTGCATCACTTGAGCGCTTGTGCTTCGTTTCAAAATTGTTTCAGCTTTTTCAATTGCTGTTTCATGCACTTTTAGTTGTTGTTCAATCTCGGTTTTTTGCATTCCCACACACTCGAGAGATTCCTTCGCTTTGTTTTCTACAGCAACAAAGAGTTCCTGTTTCTTGGCTTCGATGGCTGCCATAATACTGTCAGCAAATTGCTGAACGTTTGTTTTCACGTTAGCAACTTGGTCTTGAATTTTAACACAGCACTCGTCAAGTTTGGCCATTTTATCCATTTTGGACTGCGCTTTTTGTTTCTGAGATTCGATCGCTAATTTTAGTTGTAGCTTACGTTCATTTGCAGCTCCTTCCAAAACCATCTTGGCATGACCGTCATGAATTGTAGCAACACAAGAATTGCAAATGGCAACTCCACAATCTGTGCAATAGAACTTCAGTTCTTCGTTTTCGTGATGCTTTTGTTGACAAAATGCTGGTCGCTTCAAAATTTTCTCAAAGTCTTCATCTTCAAAGTCCTTCAACGCTAGGGAATAATGATTTTTATTGCTCTTCATGCCATTATGGAAACTGATACAGTCATTACACCAGAACGAACAGCATTGAAAGCAGTAAAAGGTTTTATCGAAACGTTTGTCGCAATTTCCACACTTCACGCCGGTTGTATTACACTCCTTTATAGCCAAGACATCTAGTAAACTGTTAATACGAAAGTTTGTGGGCAAAGCGCTTAGGTCTCCATTTCCAGGGACTCTGAATTCCTGTCTGCACTCCGGACATGCAATTTTATCTCGGCTCGCACTCGTTCGTTGAATCCCGTTCAGACAGTGGAGGCAAAAGCTGTGCAAGCACGGCAACTGCTTTGGATCAGTGTACTTGCACATACACACAGAACAGGATACTTCTTCGTGAAGATTATCTAGCAAGGTCTTTATATCCATGGCGAAGGGAAACAACAGCAAAGGAAGTTTGGAGTTGAACACACCTTAAAACAACTATCGAGCGAGTCTTGAATAAAGCCTTGTAATGGCATCACTTACATTAGAATGATATCAATATCGCGTTTTTGATATAACCAATCATAACGCGTTATTTTGTCATCAGTTTTGATGTTTTCTGTCTTCTAAGAATGATTGCAAAAATATTCTAGATTTCTAAGAATTTTGTTCATGATAGCGTGATCTCAGAGACACTCAGTGTACTTGCACCTCATACACACAGAAGAAGACTGTAGCATGTATGGTGAAGGGAAGAAACTGATGAAGGAAGTTTGGAGGTGAACACACCTCAGTAAAACAACTAATGAGGTCTTAAATGAAGCCTTGTGATCATAGGCATGATCTTTTTATCCGATTTATGATTATTAATATAAACCAATCATAAAGCGTTATTTTGAGATGTTTTGACGTTGTCTAACAACATTCTAGATTTTTATGAATTTTTTCATGATAGCGTGACCTTAGATGCTCGGATTTCCTAGATTGATCACGAGAGTTCAGTTTTTAGATTAAATTACTTGGTAGAATACTTGCTGGGCTGTGAGACCAAGTGATGTTTTGATTTATGGTGTTTACACGTTGCTCAAGCAAAATTCAGTTTGATGTGGCATATCAGGGGTAGATGTCTTTATTGTGTGATTTACGATGTGATGTGATTTACAATAATCCATCGCTTGAACCGATTTTCATCGTCTGGAAACTTATGATAAGAGATTTTCTCACCATTTTCCACATAAACGTTCTTAGTACACTCAGGAACAGAACAATTTTGAGGCATGATCGCACACGATTACCATATGTAAACACTGGATATTTTCGATGCCTCGTTTCCGCGCTACTCACCCCAGACCATCCCGAGCGACCGCCATTTTGGAAATAGGTGTATTGAACCATGAACCATACAAAATGTTGCCAGACTGAACGCCTAACTGAACGCCTGAAACAAATAGGTCTTTATAGCATGGGATGTACAATGAAATGTCAATATTAACCAATCAAAGCACGTTATTTGACATGTTTTCACGATGTCTGATCTGACTTCTAAAATAAGAAATTAGAAATTTTTATTTTCGGAGTGTAGTTACACACTATACCACTCATTAAACCTAAATGAAAGGTCGCATAAATAATAACAGAAATAAGCATTTATTCTATTTTTATTCCACTCCTTTGATTTCTAACTAATCAGCATACCTACAGCACATGCGTGACATTCTACTGTCAGAACAGTTTCTAAAGAAAACGATAAATAATTCTGTGATGTTCAATCTCCAGAACAAGAGAGGATGAAGAATTAGAGAAGGAATACCCCATTTAGAGCGGTTTTAAATTGAGTATTGAAAGTGATTTCTCAATTTCTTTGGTTTTGTATTGCTACTCTCTTCTGATTGGCTAAAATACCTGGCGCCAATTTCTCATCCAATCAGAAGCAACACTAAAACAAATCATGACTTACTCTCACCAGGAGCCAACACACGATTTCCCGCGCCTGGCGGCGGCTACATGTGTTTGCTTCCAATTCTGATTGGTCATAACGGATTGTCTGCCTCTGTTGTGATTGGCCAGAGTACTTACTTTGGGTTTGGTTTCACGACAATCAAGTATTCTAAAAACTGCTTTATCACCAAATCAGAAGTAAAATCAAAACCAAATGTGACTTATTCGCACGCGTTTTTTATTTCCCGCGCTTGGGGCCGGCTGCATGTATTTCTTCGTGTTCTGATTGGTTCATTAGATCGTGTCAACGTCTGTTGTGATTGGCCGAAGTGATTACTTTGGTTTTGGTTTTAAAACACTCAATTGAAAACTGCTGTATGCCAACACTAAGGGATAATGTTTCCAAGATTTTTAATAGATTATTTCTATTATCATCAGCGCCTCGCCCAACATTTGGCCTCGCGTGTTGCACAATACGAACGTTGGGCGCTTTAGGGCATGACGGAGGTGAAAATAATTGATCTTGATATCAGCTATCTAGCATTTATGGGGTATTTCCTCTTTTATTTACCCCCCATCCTCTATTCCCTGGAGCGCGTTTATGGAAGAATTCTGTAAACAGCATTAACATTCGGTCCTCCAACTCCAAACGGACATTGAGACTTATCAGCTACACCAAAGCGATCATAATGAACTTTGGATGTTTCTCCACTCCAGCACTCCCCGTAAAACTGTATGGCAAAAAACTGAAGAAAAGCACAATAAGAAAATAACGGCATACAGGTAATGCTCGTTATAAATAAAACTGATCTCCCTCTCCCCGTCCAAACGTCCACGCTTTGTCCATCGAGATTGTTGTTCGTTGGGTCCATGCATGCGTCTTCATTTCGTTTCGTTGTCCACTCGTAAACGTTTACAAACGATCGAATACGCTACTTTGTTGTGTCATTGTCTTGATTTGTCCTTGTTGTAAAGCCGTTGTTCCCAAAACAAGCCCCGACACTTACATGTTCAGTTAAATTGAATGTTGGCAAAACCGTTAACCCCCCGGAGCATGGTACTCTTGTAACTTTGACTGTGTCTCTCTCATGGTTACCCTAATTTCTCAGGATGTGAGCTTTATTATCGATTGGTCGGCAACTCACCTCGTAGTTTCTCTGTTTTGACAGCACAGCACACTTCTGAATGGTTTTGTCCAGGTGATACCAGTCTATTTGAGGTCGAAGATTTTTCACAACCATCGGGAATGCTCGGCTTGCACTGCTATCTTTAAAACAACCGACTTCCTCCACTATCAAAAGTTGCCAAAATACAAGGGGTCACACAGCAATCAATTTAAACAAATTTTCACTTGCAAAGAACTGATAAACCATTTCCACTACATGGCAATCATTGCTCAGAAGAGTTATATGATTTTATCCAGAGACTACGAGGGTAGAAATACCTAATTTTGTGAGATTCTTTGTTGTACAATAGCCAAGCGGTTCTTTCCTATGATAATGTCAACTGAACTCGTCCCCAGGGCCTTCTCAGCTTTCAAAATGGCGGGGCGGGCGAAGAAAACAAGGCTGTCAAAATACTTGAAACAAGTACAGTCGAAGCCCCCGTAAGCGGACACCCTAGCCTCGGGAAGCAGAAAAAGTGTCCGCAACTGGAGCTGTCCTCTTACGGGAATGTGTGAAGTAAAGGTGACCGTAAGTAGAGCTGTCCTCTTACGGGAATGTGTGAAGTAAAGGTGACCGTAAGTAGAGCTGTCCGCTTACGGGAATATGTGAAGTAAAGGTGGCCGTGAGTAGAGCTGTCCGCTTACGAGAATGTGTGAAGTAAAGGTGGGCGCAAGTAGAGCTGTCCGCTTACGGGAATGTGCGAAGTAAAGGTGGCCGTAAGTAGAGCTGTCCACTTACGAGAATGTGTGAAGTAAAGGTGACCGTAAGTAGAGCTGTCCACTTACGGGAATGTGTGAAGTAAAGTTGGCCGTAAGTAGAGCTGTCCGCTTACGAGAATGTGTGAAGTAAAGGTGGGCGCAAGTAGAGCTGTCCACTTACGAGAATGTGTGAAGTAAAGGTGGCCGTAAGTAGAGCTGTCCACTTACGAGAATGTGTGAAGTAAAGGTGGCCGTAAGTAGAGCTGTCCACTTACGAGAATGTGTGAAGTAAAGGTGGCCGTAAGTAGAGCTGTCCACTTACGAGAATGTGTGAAGTAAAGGTGGCCGTAAGTAGAGCTGGCCGCTTACGAGAATGTGTGAAGTAAAGGTGGGCGTAAGTAGAGCTGTCCACTTACGGGAATGTGTGAAGTAAAGGTGGCCGTAAGTAGAGCTGTCCACTTACGGGAATGTGTGAAGTAAAGGTGGCCGTAAGTAGAGCTGTCCACTTACGAGAATGTGTGAAGTAAAGGTGGCCGTAAGTAGAGCTGGCCGCTTACGAGAATGTGTGAAGTAAAGGTGGGCGTAAGTAGAGCTGTTCACTTACGGGAATGTGTGAAGTAAAGGTAGCCGTAAGTAGAGCTGTCCGCTTACAGGAATGTGTGAAGTAAAGGTGGCCGTAAGTAGAGCTGTCCTCTTACGGGAATGTGTGAAGTAAAGGTGGGCGTGAGTAGAGCTGTCCACTTACGGGAATGTGTGAAGTAAAGGTGGCCGTAAGTAGAGCTGTCCACTTACGGGAATGTGTGAAGTAAAGGTGGCCGTAAGTAGAGCTGTCCGCTTACGGGAATGTGTGAAGTAAGGGTGGCCGTAAGTAGAGCTGTCCACTAACGAGAATGTGTGAAGTAAAGGTGGCCGTAAGTAGCGCTGTCCAGTTACGGGAATGTGTGAAGTAAAGGTGGCCGTAAGTAGAGCTGTCCGCTTACAGGAATGTGTGAAGTAAAGGTGGCCGTTAGTAGAGCTGTCCTCTTACGGGAATGTGTGAAGTAAAGGTGGCCGTGAGTATAGCTGTCCACTTACGGGAATGTGGGAAGTAAAGGTGGCCGTAAGTAGAGCTGTCCGCTTACGAGAATGTGTGAAGTAAAGGTGGGCGCAAGTAGAGCTGTCCGCTTACGAGAATGTGTGAAGTAAAGGTGGGCGTAAGTAGAGCTGTCCGAATACGAGAGTGTCCGTTCTCCTTTTGCAAGGTCTAAAATCTCTGAACTATAGAGAAGCTATGAACAGTCTAAGTTAGGGCTGGTTCCCACTAGCGACGTAATCGGAAGCGGAGTCGGAGTCGGAAGCGTAAGGAGCCTTACGTTCTAGTGTGAATCAAAAAACGGAGCCGCAATCAGAAACGTAAGCTCGACGGAATGGAAATCGGAATCGGAATCGGAAGGATCAGAAGGTTTCCTTTTTATTCCGATTCTGCTTCTGCTTTATCGTGTTAAAGCGTTACAGAAAGTAGGACTAAGATCTACAGTACTTTCTCAACGATTGCAGCAACGGTATAAACTATTTATTTCGTTTAAAGACATTCGTCTTAAGATTATTTACCATCACAGGATTGTCTCACCTTGGATCTCCTGTTCTTTGTGCTTAACGAAACTTTCTTGCGATCCATCGCAGAACAGTTCACACAGGGTGATTTAGCGCTCGTATGGTAGCTCAAGTAACAAAAAGAACGCATAACTGGATCTGGAACCGTAGTATAACCAAAAAGGGCGGGGAAGGGGGGGGGCCCTCAAGGGTTTGCACTCGTCATATAAACTATCCACGGTTTTTTAGTTGAGTTCAGGTTCTGCGGATATCAGTTTAGGATTCAGATATGAAATTGGGTATTGATTTAGTGTCAGCCAGTGAAAATTGGTAGGGAAAATTACCTTATTTTGCAATGAAAATGTCTTTGGGAAAATCCCTCCCCTGCTAGAAGAGTCCTCTTCGATCTTCCTTAAAAAGTCGGGAAGAGGACTGCGGGTATCCGGATTTTTCTAGAAAAATCGAAGGGGACTGTAATCTGCTAGCAAGGTAGAAAATCGTATATTTTTGGTCTCAAAAAGGGTAAGGGGATGAGGAGGTGGGCAAACGCCACCAGGTCGGCACAACCTTGTAATTTAGTATTGAGGGATTACTGATGATCTTGGCATCCTATCGTACTGTATCCTGCGAGCAGAGGTTATCTTTTTGCTCTATCTACTGGCGTGCACGCGCTAAACCTGTCATGTATTGCACAGGTTACAGCCTGTTTATTTATTAATTTTCTTAGACCAGAGTTCGGGATATTGAGCGTCAAACGTAAGAATTCCCCAAACCCTTCCTTCTTCGACGATCGTCTCAGGAAGGCTGTAAAGAATGGCTACAAACAAACTTCATTCTTTTTCAGTTTATTCATTGAAATGAAACATTCAAGGATCACGCAAAATTTAACACAATAATATCACTATTTAATTCTTCTTTAATCGTTACATTTGTTACAAGATTAGCAAACGTCACAATATATTTGACGCCACTTGTTTCCAAATAAAAGGCAACAATATAATATATTGCGAATCACGGGTAAAAAAAATGGTAGTTTCTTGGTGTTGCGGATGGTGTGATCACCAAATGACGTAAAACAAAAGATTCAAAAGACACTGCACAATACCCACACCACAACACAAAAGCTAACCAACAATGGCTTCCGCAACACCAAGAAACACCCAAAAAATAGATATGCAAGAAATGTTATTTATTTTTCTTTTCTAAAGTTTTAATCAAAAAATTGTCACGAAATATAGATCACTGGAGTACCAACTACCGATGCAATTAGCAGTTATGAATAAAAATAAAAGGGATAAAAAATATATACTGAATTCCAAGAAATAAAATTACTGATTCAATTCTGCAGCTCATATAATACGTCCCTCTTTGGAGCTTTGTCTATTTTCAAATGATCATCATTTGAAAAAAGTGCAACAAACAGCTTCAAGTAAATAATGTCCAAGTTAAATGATTCAATTTGAACCAACCCAAAATGTTAAAAATTGAAAAATTCTGTTGTGGTCTATGTTTATGTGATAACATAGTCGATAAAATACACTTATTTTTAGGATCATATTTAAATTAAACTGCAAGAATATAATGTGCATATTCTGAATCAACAGAAGTATTGTTCATGGGTCATAAGTGAGATTTATAATTACGTCCAGGAGCCGATTGCCATACCTATTCAAACATTTGAATTCGATGGTTTAAGAAATCCGATACAACTATCTTTCCATCACTAAGGACTGCTATAGAAACTGGGTACTTAAACTCTCCTGCCCTGCTTCCTTCTGTTCCAAATTTGGTTACAAATTTCCCACTCATATCGAACACCTGAACTCTGTGATTGTTTTCATCACAGACCATCAGATGTCCTGCCGTATTCACGGACAAGCAGCCAGGTTCATTGAATTCTCCGTCACCCTGCCCCTCCTTTCCAATTTTGTAAGCAAAATTTCCGTCCATATCAAGAAATTTTACACAATGCTCCCCTCTGTCTGACACTATAAGAAAGTCGTCATGTTGGATGCAGTCATATGGATGGGTCAAAGAACCCTCTGCACCAATTTTACGCAGAAATTGGCCACGAAGAGTAAAAATCTTGATTAATTTGTTATTTGAATCAGCAACAATAACGTTACCATCACTGCTGATGGATAAACCACAAGGCCTCTTAAGCTGGTGATCAAGCCTTCCTTCCCCTCCAAACTGGTCAAGATATTCACCCTGATCACTAAACAGTTGAACTCGGTTGTTATCATTATCCACCACTATAATTTTATCATTATGAAAAGCTATTCCAGCAGGGTAGTCGAACTCTCCCTGTTGAACGCCCTTTTTACCAAAAGATCTAAAGTGGGTACCATTACTACTGAATACCTGGATCCTGTGGTTACCAACTTCAGTCACTGCAATTTCATTTCGTTGATTTACTGCAACCCCCCAAGGGTTCTTAAACATTCCAGCAGACGAACCTGCTTGCCCAAAAGATAACACGGGTCTGAATTGTCTGGGTCTGACTTGAACCTCAAAAGGACTGCCACGAACATGTTCTCCATTTACCTTCACTGATGCCTCGCATGTTCCGGTTTCTTTGGCAAAGTAGCTGATCTTGTATGTGCCATCTTTGTTATCTTGGACTTGTGCTTTAGTCGCACAGTTACGGCCTTGACGATTTCTGATTTCCACTGTTACATAGTCACGTTCTTCATAACGTTGTTCCTTGTCGGCAGTTCTTGTTGTCACAACAATCTGTGTTTCAAGTCCAACAGTCGCTTCACCGATTCCTTTTTCTTGATCAGCACTTGATTGTTGCGCTTTAGTCTTGCTAAGAAAACTTCTAAACGTTCCAATTCCTTTAGAGTTTACTTTGTCCATCAACGTTTCGTTTTTTATGAAAACAAATTGACGAAATTCTTCAAGATCACAGTCGACTTGTTCTCCATCATTGCAGACTCCTTCTTGGAAGATTGTGTTTTTGTCTAACTTTACAATCTCGGCATTTATACTTCGTTTCAAAAGTGTTTCAGTTTTTTCGATTGCTGTCTCAATCAGTTTTACTTGATTTTCCATCTCGCATTGTTGAATTTGCAGCCGCTCGAGTGATTCTTTCCCTTTCTTTTCTACATCATTAAAAATTTCCTGCTTTTTCGCTTCCATGGCAGCGATCATATTGTTAACAAACGTCTGTGCTTCTCTCTTCACGCTGTCGACTTTTGCTTGAATGTTTATACAGTTACCTTGCATTTTAGCGATTTTGTCTTTCTTCTGAAGCACTCTTTGTTTCTGAGATTCAATCGCTGCCATGTACCGTGTTCGAGGAGTATCATTTAAAAAATTGTAACTTTTGATTCCTTTCTTGTTTTAGTTGTTGCTAAAAAATGGATTTTGATTTTTTATTTTTCTACTTCGATTTAAAAAAATGTCGCTTCGATATATCTTTACGAGTTTTGATTTCTGAAATTAAATTTTGATTTGTTTTAAAAGTCTGTTTGATTTATTTTGTTTCATTTTTGATTTACCAAGTAATTTTTTTATTTCCAAAATTTATCCGTTTGACTTCTAAAATGAGTTTTTGATTTCCAAAATGTGTCCGTTTGATTTCTAAAATGAGTTTTTGATTTCCAAAATTTGTCCGTTTGATTTCTAAAATGAGTTTTTGATTTCCAAAATTTGTCCGTTTGATTTCTAAAATGAGTTTTTGATTTCCAAAAGTTATCCGTTTGATTTCTAAAATGAGTTTTTGATTTCCAAAATGTGTCCGTTTGATTCCCAAAATGAGTTTTTGATTTCCAAAATTTGTCCGTTTGATTTCTAAAATGAGTTTTTGATTTCCAAAATTTGTCCGTTTGATTTCTGAAATGAGTTTTTGATTTCCAAATCAGTGTCCGTTTGATTTCTAAAATGAGTTTTTGATTTCCAAAATTTGTCCGTTTGATTTCTCAAATGAGAAATGGCAATTCCGTCGCGTGACCTATAGCCGTCTCGCGGTCCATGCATGGTGGTTCAACTATGGCTGCGATGTCAGGCCAAGGAACTCCTGAAAACGGTACATTTTGGGGTTGTCAGTGTTTTTAGGTCCGTTTTCGGTCAGTTAGCTTTTCATTTTAGCATCGACAGAGTTAGTTCATCAGTATTTACACGGTAGTACAGTAACAAGTCACAGTCACAGTCTGACAAGTTGAATTCACGAAGTATAAGGCCTTGTTTATATTTCCATCTCGGATCGCCATTGACCGCAGACGATAATGGATTGCAGCCGGATGGAAACCGTGTCATGCAAATGCCTGTGTTTTATGCTATCGCAGAAGGCGATTGCTGGACACTGTTCTCTGCGATCGCACGAAATCAAACGATAACATTTTGGAAATAAAAAAAAATCATTCACGAAATCAAAAATCACGCAAAAGAAATCAAGGCGAACAATTTCGGGAATCAAAATTTCTTTTGAGAAATCAAAGCGACAAGTTTGGGAAATCAATAAATTACTTAAGAAATCAAACGAAAAAAATATGGAAATCAAAAAATTACTTAAGAAATCAAACGTATAAATTTTGAAAATCAAAATATTACTAAAGAAATCAAACGATTTATTGTTGGAAATCAAAAAAATACTTTAGAAATCAAAAATTACAGAACTGATAAATCAAAGCGAAAAATTTTCGAAATCAAACTATTGGCAATTTAAATCAAAATCATAACTATAAACAATAAGAAAACAACAAAAGAATCAAAAGAGATAAATTTTCAAATGATACTCCTCGAACACGGTAGCCATGACATGTATCTTGCGTTCATTTGCAGCCTCCTTCAAAAGCATCTTAGCATGACCGTCATGAAGTGTTGCGACACAAGAATAACAAATGGCAACTTCGCAACTCTTACAAAAGAACTCCAATTCCTTCTTTTCATGGTCTGGCTTACCACTGGTCGCTTTAAAATATTCTCAAAGTCTTGATCGTGAAAGTCTTTCAGCGCCAACGCATGATGTTCTTTGTTTGCCCTGATGCCATTATGCAGACTGATACAATCATCACACCAAAATGCAGCGCATTGAAAGCAATAAAAGCTGTGATCACTTTTTTTGTCGCAATTTCCGCACTTCACGCCGGTTGTATTGCACTCCTTTATAGCCAACACATCGAGTAAACTGTTAATGCGAAAGTTTGTCGGCAAAGCGCTAAGGTTTCCATTTCCAAGGACTCTGAATTCCTGTCTACACTCCGGACATGCAATTTTATCTCGGCTCGCACTCGTTCGTTGAATCCCATTCAGACAGTGAAGGCAAAAGCTGTGCAAGCACGGCAACTGCTTTGGATCAGTGTACTTGCACATACACACAGAACAGGATACTTCTTCATGAAGATTATCTTGCAAGGTCTTTAAATCCATGGCGAAGGGGAGAAAATAACGAAGGCAGATTAAATTTGGAGTTGAATACACCTTAAAACAACTATCGAGCGAGTCTTGAATAAAGCCATGTAATATTAATATCGCACTTTTGATATATACCAATCATAACGCGTTATTTTGACATGTTTTGATGTATTCTGTCTTCTAAGAATAATTACAAAAATATTCTAGATTTCTAAGAATTTTGTTCATAATAGCGTGACCTCGGAGACAGAAACTGTGCAATCATGGTAACTGCTTTGGATCAGTGTACTTGCACGGCATACACACAACAGGATAGGTTGTAGCATGTATGGTGAAGCCTTGTGATCATGAGCATGATATCCGGCTTATGATTATATAAACCAATCATAAAGCGTTATTTTGAGACGTTTTGACGTTGTCTGACTTTAGAAAATGATTGCAAACATTCTAGATTTCTAAGAATTTTGTTCACGATAGCGTGACCTCAGAAGCTCGCTGTCATTGATCACGAGAGTTTTTAGACCAGGTGATGTTTTGATTTATCGTGTTTACACGCTGCTCAAGCAAAATTCAGTTTTTTCCTTGCTTTATACCTTGATTTTATCTCTATTTTTGGCTGACTAGATCTTCTCCAGATCCTACGTACACCAGCAGCATTTTCGTTCGCGGTCCTTTGCTTCTTATTTACTTTATTTTGTGAATCACGATGAACCATGAACCATAACAAAACGTTGTCCAGACTGAATGCCTAAAACAAAGATATATTTATAGCATGATATGTATACTGAAATGTCAATATCAACCAATCAAACGGCGTTATTTGATATTTTTTAATTATACGATGTCTGAACTGACTTCTAAAAATAAGAAAGCAAAAAAAAAAACATTCTGTATTTCTGAGAATTATGCTCAAGAGGTTAACCTCGTCCTGTCATCATCCTCTCAGATCTGCCAGGTGTCTTGGTAAAATGTTTGAGGCTTTGCAAAAGGTCAATCGATACATTTTCCGGCCTGCGTCTGTTTTTGGAACCAAGGATTATGATAAAGATAGATCAACTTTGAAGTTTTAAGCAATAAATGCAGTCCACTTTTTTTATCGATTTGCTATTTCATTACTGTGTTTCATTAATGTATAAAACTAAACTGAAGTTTGGTCATTAGAGATGGAGCAAAACAAACGATTGTTGGACCACAACAAGGGCGGATCCAGGATTTTGAAATGGGGGGTGAAAAAAGATATCAGAGAAATAAAATATTATTTATTTGAAAAAAGAAAGAAAGGGTCTCAGAAACGAGGGGGGCGGGGGGTGAAAATTCACCCATTCCCCCCCCCCTGTACCCGCCCCTGCACAAAAATTCAGTTGTTTTACCTCCAAGCCAGGTGTTGGGAGTGGGAGGCTGTACAGCAACTCCTCCCCTCCCCTTTTTGATGCTTGTGGAATAAAAATAGAAGCGAAACTTGAGAGTTTTATCAACGAAATATACCTATTAAGAAGGATTTTCAAGATGTGAACAAAAATTACAACGCTTCATTGTTGTGATGATCGAGTTTTTTTTTAATTTGAATAGTCAGGCTGTTAGTGTAGGTGGTGAGGTAATCTTCTTTTCAGTCAGTACTCACGAAGGCCGAGTAGCGCTAATCAAATTTTAGTTTTTCACTCCCCCACCGACGCAGCATCGCAGTTTCTTTAGAAACCGAGTAACCCTTTACCCTGATTACCCTCATATCCTGATTGCCTCGCTGTTTATTTCGTGTACATTACAACAAGAAGTAGTTTTAAGAGGTTTTATTGTCAGACTGTAGTTACACACCATACCACTCATTAAACCTAAATGAAAGGTTACATAAATAATAACAGAAATAAGCATTTATTCAATGTTATTTCCAATTCTTTGATTTGTAACTACACGGCGCACCTACAGCACATGCGTGACATTCTACTGTGCAGTCACAACAGTTTCTAAAGAAAACGATAAATATTTCTGTGATTTTCAATCTCCAGAGCAAGAGAGGAAGAAGAATTAGTGAAGGAAGGAATACCCCATTCATAGTGGTTTTAAATTGAGTATTGAAAGTGATTTCTCAATTTCTTTGGTTTTGCATTGCTTCACTCTTCTGATTGGCCAATAAAAAATAACGAGGTATGTCCAGAAATGCACGCTAATGAGATTCATGCTCTCTATGATAGACATCATGAAGTGTCCCCTAGCCCTAATTCTCACCTAAACAAAAGCAATTCTGTCAAACATGAAGTCATATGGAAATTACAAATAATTGTGTGTAATATGAAGTGCCCAAGGTCCGAGTTACGTGCATTTCTGGACATAGTGAAAATACCTGGCGCCAATTTCTCAACTTACTCTCACCAGGAGCCCACGCTTGGCGGCAGCTACATGTATTTGCTTCCAATTCTGATTGGTCATAACAGATTGTCTGCCTCTGTTGTGATTGGCCAGAGTACTTACTTTGGGTTTGGTTTTACAGCAATCAAGTAGGGCATGACAGAGGTGAAAATAATTGATCTTGATATCAGATAGCATTATGGGGTATTCCCGCTTTTACTTACTCACCACCCTCTATTGCCTGGAGCGCGTTTATGAAAGGATTCTGTAAACAGCATTAACATTCGGTCCTCCAACTCCAAACGGACATTGAGACTTATCAGCTACACCAAAGCGATCATAATGAACTTTGGATGTTTCTCCACTCCAGCACTCCCCGTATAACTGTATGGCAAAAAACTGAAGAAAGGCACAATAAGAAAATAACGGCATACAGGTAATGCTCATTACAAATAAAACTGATCCCCCTCTCCGCGTCCAAACGTACATGCTATGGCCATGGAGATTTATTTATATGGTTCGTTTGGTCCATGCAGGCGTTTTCATTTCGTTTCGTTGTCGATTCGTAAACGGTTAGAAACCATCGAATAGTCTACTTTTTTTTGCTATTGTCTTGATTTGTCCTTGTTGTAACGCCGGGGTTCCCAAAACAAGCCCCGACACCCACATGTTTTGGATGTTGACAGAACCGTTAACCCCCTTGAAGAATAGTATCCTTGCAACTTTTACTGCTTCTCTCTTAAGGTTACTCTACCAAAATTTATTTGGTAGACTGTGGCCCTAATTTCTCAGGATGTGAGCTTTACAATCGTTTGGTCGGCTACTCACCTCGTAGTTTCTCTGTTTCGACAGCACAGCACACTTCTGAATGGTTTTCTCCAGGTGATACCAGTCTATCTGGGGTCGAAGGTTTTTCACAACCGTCGGAAATGCTCGGCTTGCACTGCTATCTTTAAAACAACCGACTTCCTCCACTATCAAAAGTTACCAAAATACAAGGGGTCACAGAGCAATCAATTTTAACAAATTTTTACTTGCAAAGAACTGATAAACCATTACCACTACATGGCAATTATTGATAATGAAAACTGAACTCGTCCCCAGGGCCTTCTCCACCATCAAAATGGCGGGGCGGGCGAGCTGGGCCAACCCGTCCTCCTCTCTGAATTAACGATAATCGTTAATTCAGAGAGGAGGACGGGTTGGGAGAAGGCTGCCAATAATCTCGTACCAGATCTCCCACGGTCAGTACAGTACAAGCGCGAGTGAGATCTGGGTACGAGATTAGGATGCAAAAAAACAAGTTCAGTCGAAGTCCCCGTAAGCGCCAACATGTCCTCCAGGACGAGATTAACTGATATGTAATAGATCAACAACGAGTGCGAGGGTTTGATCGGGCCATCCAAACACCGAGAAGCAATGAAAGCACGAGGCCGCTTCGGCCGAGTGCTTTTATTGTTTCAAGGTGTTTGGATGGCCCGATCAAACCCGAAGCACGAGTTTTTGATCTGGCTTCTCAAATGAAACAATACAGAATTATTCAGTGTTAGTTTTTTGGCTTTGTCCTTTTCAAATGCCGTCACATGCATAATTTTATTCAGTGAGCTTGTTGTGTTTCGCCATTTGGTATGAGACCATGTGCAAAGCAGAAGCGTCTCGGTTTTGGGAGGCTAAAACGGTTGTCGAAGAAAAAAATCAAGTCGATAAAGCGATTTCCCCGTCAACGAAATATAAAAAAAAAAATCAAATAGGCAACATCTATTTTATACGAATGGCAAACTTCTCGGACGGTTCAAGTTCCCGTTATCTGAGATTCGAGAGGAACGTTTAAGGACTATGATTTACACAAGATTATGTCACTTTCTGCTTGTATTGAAGAAACGGACGCATTGAGTTCGAATTATTGGCTTAGCAAATTTGTCTTGGACGTGGCCAAAAAGTCGCGAGAGAGATAACCACCGAAGACTGTTTGTGGCATAATATGTCGGTTTCCGACGCTTTCTGGAAGAGAAAAAAGGTGCTGAAGCATTAAATCCTCTTGATAACGGCGACCGAAGGTGAGAAAAATGACTCATTTTGTTTTTAAATTAAAATGTCGATGTATCGATGTCATGTTGAAGTTCCAGTTATAATACTCAGATTATTGTTTTGAAGGTTTACTCTGTTTCACCGAGCATTGGACGCGGAATCGAAAGATGGCACACGAGAGGGCTTACATTTGAAGACCAAGAAAGGAATGCAAAGTGGAATAACATGTATTGTTGCAAAACTCATTAATATGCACGTTTTTGATTTGAGATCAACACGGTTTTGAACTGAAATCAAAACCCTTAAGATCTTGATCTGGTGCTTCATTGGGTATCAAGACTCATACACCTGACCCAAATGAACGTCATTTATTGGCTGGTCACTTTATGAATTATTAATGAGTTTGAGAACATTAATTCTTAAATTGCTCCGAATTTACGATTATAGTTAATTTAGAACACTGTTTCCCCAGGACATTTCAGAAAAGAAGAAATAAAAAATCCATGTTATTTGGATTGCGGGATTCGAACCCGGAACTACCGCTACTAGGAACGTCTTCTTACCACTAGACCACCGAACAACAAGGCGATGGGAAATTATATCTGCAAGATATTTATTTGAGTCTTGCATAGAATATCATTGATCTACAGTGATTAGACCTAAGCGCTGATTTCAAATGGTTAGCTTTTTGTTAAGGTTTGGTGATCAAGCTTTTCCATTTACTTTCCGAAATTATTTTCAAGCGAGTGATTT
This sequence comes from Cladopsammia gracilis, assembly GCA_022457155.1. Taxonomy (NCBI): domain Eukaryota; kingdom Metazoa; phylum Cnidaria; class Anthozoa; order Scleractinia; family Dendrophylliidae; genus Cladopsammia; species Cladopsammia gracilis. The sequence goes on along the minus strand of JAJGOT010000061.1, from coordinate 621,124 downwards.
TATAGGCTTACTACAGGGTGTAGAATAAGCGCATGAATTTTATTATGTTAAAAAATTGAGGTTTGCTCAACCAGCAGCGTGTTGGTCTAGTGGTTAGAAGAGAGGATAAGTCAGCGAAGAGGGTCGTAGGGTCGTAGGTTCGAGTCCTGTCCGAACACTAACAAATTATCCGAACAAATTATTTTAAATATTCATTTTTTCATAGATATATTAATGATTGGAACTCTTTGCCTTCTGAAGTGATGTCATCTCCTAGCCTTCAGTCTTTTAAAGTTTTACTGATTAAGTACCTTCGCTCATAATTTACCTTAAAATACTAGGCATAGTATCTTTAATATAAGTTTATGCATTATTATTAGGCACCTAGGTTTATATTTTATAGTCTAATTTATAGTCTTTTAATATATGTTTATATATTAATTTTTTTTTCTTTTTTGGAGGGTATGTCTTAGTATGGGAATTTGGTTTCCCCCTACTACCGTCCTGTTAACCATTTTTGTATTTTTGTTCGATTATATGTTAGTATTAGTTCATTTGTATCAGTTATGTATGGTTACGAACTGTGATTAAAGATTAAAGATTAAAGATTGTTCTTTTTCAACAAAAATGCTGATTTCCCAGAATTCCTTTCAGACTGTCATTGTTCTAAACTAACTTTAATCGTAAATTCGGAGCAATTTAAGAATTAACGATATCAGTTAATCTCGTCCTGGAGGACATGTTGTAAGCGCACATCCTCGGGAAGCAGAAAATCCTTCACGATGTTTGGAGTGTATTTAAGGGTTTCAACGGTCCGCCCCGCATTTTGAAAGAGGAAAAGGCCCTGGGCTCGAGGTTTCGATTGACAGGTCTGAGCAGAGCCTTGAGAATCCAAAACCAAGGCAGCCATTCTCCCTTCTCTAATACTGTCTGTGAGAATATGGACCGAAACAACAATTTTTACTGAAGTCAGTATCATCAAAACTTACTGCACGGTCCTTCGGTAAAACCGACGTCGTCAAGTCCAATATCTCCCCGGAAACTGACGCCTCTTATTGCTTCAATCACAACCTACAGATAAATTAATTCATTCAATTCATATTCGTTCGAACCTTCGGAGACTCGGGGGCAGATAGTCAGGGCGGGACGAAGTAAAAATCGAGTTACTGGGGTTTTACTTCGTTCCGCCCCGACTTCCAGACTCCCCGTCGAGAAAACGTTTGATACCATTTCGCGCCAAAACGAGTAGTGACAATGTAGGCGAGTGTGAGACATTCACTCATGTCACGCAGTTATAGATTAATGGAATTGAGGAAATTTCAGCAGTTGCGGTGAACAAAAATAAAAGTAACAACAGCTGTTTCTCTAGTCAGGATATGACCAAGTTCAAAGTGTAGCATTCCAACGTTTTTACTTTATTTTTCTTGGGAACGATTTGGTGTGGATTGCGCCACGCAATTGACAGTTGTGGCCCTTCTCGTTACCTCCTTCTCAAGATTGTAATGCAATGTAACGTAAATCTTTATTTAAACACGGAGAATCATCAGTTAAGTTAATAATTAAAAATTAAAACTAGTACAACTGCTTTACATGATTGCCGTATGGGAATCCGATATCTCAGATACTTTCTTAATACCCCGTTTAAACTGCCCAATAGAACAAACGCTTTTTAAATCTTGGGGCAAGTTGTTCCACAAACAGGCCCCGCTGTAGCAAAAACTTCGTTTTAGGTAATTAGTATTTGGCTTGGGCAGCGAAAGCTTTCCTTCAAGATTTCTTAAGTTATAATCATTAACGTGACGTTGAGTGAAGAGACATTGAAGATAGTCTGGGGCAAGTTCATTCAATGTTTTATACATAATTAAAGCTTTCTGCTTTTTACGACGAAGAGACAGCTTCTCCCACTTAAGCATCGCAAGAAGGAGGTTGGAGCTCGTATCAAAAGGTGATTGAGTAATTACTCTAGCAGCGCGATTTTGTAATTTTTGTAATTTGTCACTCAAGCAGCCACTCATACTATCCCAAACCGGGCTGCAGTAATCAAAATGTGGTAATATTAAAGCATTGTAAATTTGAACTGCAACATCCGTCGGAATAAAAGGTCGTACACGTTTCAATGCACCAATGGCTGAAGAGACTTTCTTGCTTATCTCGTCAACGTGTTTAGACCAAGAGAGTTGTGCATCAATGGTAAGACCCAGAGATTTAGTATGGTCAACTCTCTTGATCATCCTGTCATCGATACTTATATTAATCTCCTCACATTGGGCATTCAATCTCTGCCTAGATCCGATTATCATTAGCTCAGTTTTGGCCACATTTAATTTAATTTGTTGGCTCTCAGCCAACAGGTAAGATTATTAAGTTCAGAAGTCACTGCTAGTTTCAGATCGGCTAGCGTTTTTGCAGATAAAGTTATACTGGTGTCATCGGCAAACATTCTCGGCGCAGCAACCCGCAGGCAGTTAGGGAGATCGTTAATGTACATCAAGAAAAGCAAGGGACCCAGGATGCTACCCTGCGGTACGCCACAAGTAACAGTACTGGCAGTTGACAGATTGCCATTTACATTACACCTTTGGGTCCGATTACTTAGGTATGACTGAAACCACTTAGCAGTTGCCTGGTCAGCACCAAAGTAAGACAATTTACGTAAAATAATTTCGTGATCAATTGTGTCAAAAGCTTTTTTAAGGTCAATGAAGACTACTCCGTTCAAGAAACCGTTGTCGATGTTAACAGACCAGCTATTTGTCGCCTCAAGCAAGGCCGTTAGAGTGCTATGTAAGGAGCGAAAGCCCGACTGACAACTTGATAACAATTGATTGTCATTTAGGTATTGATACAGTTGGTCGTTAACAATTTTTTCAAAAACCTTCGAAACAACCGGAATAACGGAAATTGGACGATAATTGTTGAGGTCAAGATTATGCTCGTTTTGCTTGCGGTTCTCCTTTTGCGAGGTATAAAATTTGTGAACTATGGAGAAGTTAGGGCTGGTTCCTACTAGCGACGAAATTAGAAGCGGAGACGGAGTCAGAAGCGTAAGGAGTCTCACGTTCTAGTGTGAATCAAAAAACGGAGTCACAATGAGAATCGGAAGCTCGACGGAATCCGAATCGGAATCGGAATCCGATTCCGAATTCCGATTCCGATTCGGTCACTAATGGCAACCAGCTACCTTACCTTGTAATCTAAGTTGCTGGTTATGGTAACTTTTGCTTGGATCCATTGATCTCCTTGATCACCAGACTTGTACCAAAGCAAGGTCCATTTGTCATCTTTATCTTTGATATAAACATTAAGCATTCCAGTTGATGAGCCATACATGTGGTACCAAAAGGACATGCATCGGCCAGCGGTTGCAGGAAATTGATCGCTGATTAACCTAGCCTTATCACCCTCCTGCGCGGGACTGGAAGATTCAACGTAGAGATACTTGCCTGGGGAGTGGTAAATATATCACATATTCACGAGTGAGGATTACTTGCCTGCTCCATAACAAATGAAACATCATGCAATTACCTAATAACCTTTGCTACCGTGTCACCACCCACTATTAGTTGATCAAAAGATTATTTTCTGCTGAGCACTGTTTTATTCTGAGTAATTGAGCTTTGCGCTTTCAATAGCCTATTACACCGGCAATAACTCGCGTACCTCTCACTAATTATGTAAAAGGTTATGAAAACACGCAACCCTTTTGTATGAAATAAATCGACTCCAATTTTGTTCAATCACTCGAAGAGAAAAAACCGAATTGAACTCCACTCTTTCCTTTAACATCATTAATTATTACTCTTGGGTTAAAATTAAGGGGGAGGGGAAGGGAGCATTTTGAAACGCCAACGGTTGAGTCCGCGTTGATAACCGCATGCATCCGACGTTTTTTATCCCTACTGCCATGTACCTGCGTCACTTGTGTGGTCAGCGGAAGGCCCAGTTCTGCTACTGGGAGTCGAGCCAGTCGCTAACATCCACTGAAAACTAGAACTGACCTGGAGCCGGAATCGTTGGATTGGTCATTTGACCAATGGCAAAATCCATCGGCGAAATCAAAATCACAATCATCACGGCCTACAGGCAAATTAATCATCCATTAGTATCAGTTCTTGATGAATAATCTAATTTTGACGCGAAAATAGGTTTGCGGCATCGCATTTATATCTTGTTCTAATTAGTGACATTTACCTTCTTTCTAACCTATCATTTTCTTTATGTCATATCTCAAAAGTATTATATCGGTAACGGTCCTTTTTGTGTCTGTATTCATTTTTCTTTTCAAGCCTCCATAGGTTTGTTTTGCAAACCGAAATATTGGGCAAATATATTCAACTGTTTGTTTCTTTTATCCCATTTTTCTCTCAATCTCTCTTCTCCCTGCCGTTTTTACTTCTTATTACGAAAATAGCTGCCTGTTATATTGACAAAAAATTTTAATTTTAAAACTTCATTAATTCTTCAATATTTCTTATTTCTCTAAATTTTACAAAACCTTTGAGAAAAACTATTTCCTCCCAAACATACCCAAAAATCACCCAAAAATTTGCAAAACGCCCCATTACATAGATTTATGAGATGATCGAGCGAAGGGATTTTTGATTGCTTGAAACGCGTGCACGAGATATTTCCATTAAGGCGATGTTAAGTGGCGGGAAAAACGGCATTTAGGTTAAGTCCCGCCTTAATTGTAGAATACTATAAATAGATAAAAAATATATAATTCGCTATTAAATCAAAAGCAATTTACGTTTGCTGCTTACCCAAGCCGCACCTCCTAATTTTGCAAGCCTCTTGCTGTTTATCATCCCCATAACAGGTTTTTCCGGAATTGAGAGGTAGTGGATCATCACATTTGCGAGTTCTTACTTTAGATCCATCACCACATGTTTGGCTGCAGGTGGACCATGATGACCAGCGGCCCCAGTGACCATCTATGGGTGCTGCGAGTGAAGGCATAAATAATTCTGCATTAATTACCACGGACATGAAACTATTCCGGCAACTTCAAGTAGCAAAGGCACAAGGAAAAAACTGACGCTTCACTATACGGAAACTCCGAACACGGCCGATCACTTGTAAACTAAGGGTGGCTCGCGAAAAGATGCGAAATTAGGGAGCAGTTCACATATGCCCTGCACACCCATGAGAGAGCACCGAAGGAATTACATACCCATATGCACGAGACTTCTTACTTGCACATATTCAAATGACTTTGAATAAGCTCAAAAGCTTATTTCTCAATGCCATCTTTGTTTGTGGACTTGCAATAACGTTGACGGTTCTTTTTACAGTTGGCACTACAAGGTCCAAAGTCCGACCAACTGCTCCATCCGGGGATGCCTGCACCTGTAAAGCAAAGTCAGAATCAAACTAAGGGGGGATGGGGGTTGGGGATTCCTATATAAAAATGATGGGGTGCTCATCGTACCTTTTAAGGATCAACATTTGTAGATTGTTAAGAATTCTCGCAGTTGAGCTGCAAAAATATGACTGGAAAGTTAAGGGACGTCTATTCCAAGAAATGAAAACAGTCACCAGTCTTCATAAACAATTCACGGATTCAAATAATTTGAAACGAAGCACTTTTTTCCTTTGCCGATTTTGGTGTCTGAATATAACAAATAAATAAATTTATGCATTTGTATAGCACAAAGTCTATATACATATTCAAATACGCTTCACAATCAATCAGACCCACCCCACCCATGAACAAGGGACAATGAGGGTGGTCACAGCCAGGGTTTGTTACGTCCTCAGTGGTTCTTTTACGTCCCCATGGGAGACGGATCACTGCCATTTCTACGTGGTCATCCGAGCCACGTGAAGGTCTAACCATTTGCCGATGTCATAGCAAAGGCAGCACTTTCATGCTCAGTTATTTTAAGACCCTGAGTGTTGGTCCGGCCGGGGTTCGAACCCGAGACCTCCCGCTCTGCCCATTTCTCTGATCGAGTGTTCTTTCAGAGTCTTTAATGGACCTCAGACTAGCCTTGCCATTTTTGGAAAAGCCGTTCAAACCGTACTGCACGATACTGTCATAGTCATAAGGAACCTGAAGGGTGTCGATTCTACCACGATCGTACTTGTTAAAGTTGTGTGCCTCGCCTGAAGTATATAGAAATACAACATACCTTTATTAAAAAAGCCGCAGCATCATCTCGTGTACCCTTGTCCCTATGTGGTGATTAGAATCTTCGGCTGATCTTCGGTAAACGTAGGGAGTCTTCGGATGACTTTTGGAACCGTCGGATAATCTTTAATAATAATAATAATAATAATAATAATAATAATAATAATAATAATAATAATTTTTTTTTTAATTAATAATAATGAAATCTTTATTAACATATTGTCAAACAATCTTACGTCTACAATAATAATAATAATAATAATAATAATAATAATAATACCTTTATTTAAGTGTCAAACTGGAATAGCAGTTAAAGAACCACTAAATGGGGACACATATGATCTTTGATCATATTCGGAAAATTTCGGTCAAAGACTTCGGCATACGGCTCTGGTATCGTCAGCATTCTTCAGTGCAAAGTTTGTTGAAATTTTTTCCCGACCTTTTCTGATGAAAACTGCGCTTTCTTTAGGCAATCAAAATATAAAAAAAAAATTTCTGTAAATGTATTATGATCGCCAACAATATCTCAACGTACCGTCTATTATGTTCTTCCGGAGCACCTCTGCAAAACGGTTTTTGCCTGGCCAAGATTGAACATGGCTGCTCTTGACAGACAGCGATTGCGCTTCGATTGTGTGCATCATCTCGTACATTATGGGGGATCTTCAGTCGATAAATTTCGAAAGGGTTTTATGTAATTTTCGGCAAACCTCAGAAGTGTGACCCTCGAGGCACGCTTCATCATCATCATCATCATCATCATCTTTATTTAAAAACACGGTAAATACATCAGGCATTAACAATTTAATATAAAACTACAACTTAATACGAAACTATGTATGAATTAATCTAATTCTTAAAACCCTTACCCTATTTCAGACCAAAACATGCGATTTTCCTTACCCCATTTCAGACCTGACCCAAAATTCGATACCCTATTTCAGACCAGGAAGTGCTTTCGTTTGCGTAAACATTTGAGAATAGACTGCAAACAGTCGTTTTGTGATTTATTAAAAGGATTTACGACAGATTATAAAAATAAACTAGCGGTTCCATATTGGAAGTGAAGTGCTGCCACATTTGGAAGTTTAGCGTTCCCCTTGAAACGTCCGCTAAAACTTTCGTGACCTTGATGAATGCTTGCAGCAACAAATAAACTGAGATTTGACATAATTTTTAGGAGAAATACTCACCTAAACTTTCCGATTATCAGTTCAAGACACGAGCGCAGTTTGGTGACAACAAAGTTTTGCCATTAAAACTTGGTTGTTGTAGAATTAGTGATGTAAGGGCTAGGTCACGAATGTCAATTATCAATCAAGTAACATGGAATACGTTTTCGTGAAATTCAGGAAGAATTACTTAGTGATGTATACTTGACATCATGAATGAATATTACAAGTTATAAAAGAACGAAATGCCACTCAAACAAGTCTCAAACACTTCTTGGAATCGAGCGTGATACATGAATCATTTCGTCTAAATGAAGCAGACCGAGACTGAGACTGAAGTAGACTGGAGGGTAGACTGAATTTTCAAATTCCAAACTCTTCAACCACGCGGCATAAAGATTGACTTCAGTTTTATTTAGACTTTTTCCGCGCACGCGGCAATGTTGCGACAGGGCGACATTTGGAACTATTTTATTAGCCGACGCACGTTTTCAGTTAACGGCTATTCACTAATAAAAACTTCTGAATTTTCAGTTTTAAAAGCGCCTAAATAACATTTTTAATTGAACACATTCATTCTTTGACAATCGAAGTAACGTGCATTCCCGTAACCATGTGATATTTCCACGTGATGCCAGGCTCCGTGAATCAAAAGCACCGCTGGCCATAACTATCCGGGTCTCCGAAAATCATCCTAACAAGTTCACTGGCATATAATTTCGCACAGGACACCCAACACGCGAGAATAGGATGGCTTCCCTATGCGGGGTAGCAAAAAAATAATAAAAAAACCCATACCCAATTGCAGACCAGAGGGTGTAAACGATATCCTATTTCAGACCAAAATGGTCAAAATCTATACCCTATTTCAGACCAAAACGGCTTGAAAACCATACCCTTTAAGGCCGCACATACTTATATAGCTTATATTAGGGAGTACCCCCCCCCCCCCCCCCGGGAGATTAAGTGATATTAATATCAAATACGGGAGAGAACATGCTACATCAGGAATTCCAACAACGAGGAGACAAATCTGAGGTGTCGGAAATGCTGATGAAACTTTCGATATTGTTTGATATTTAACATTCTCATTAATAATTCATGACGAAAATACAAAGGAAATTCTTGTTTAATGAGGGTTTGGAAATCAGTTGCAACACTCCTCATTTTTGCATCCTTAATTTCTCCTTCTAAAATCATTTTGTTTGATCTGAGAAGTAATATCAAACATTCGACACAGTGTTTCAACTGATTTCCAAACACCCTGAAGACGGATTAAAAAGAAAACTCGGCTGCGCCTCGTTGGTTCAACCCACTTCGCGGTGTTTGGAAATCATTTGAAACACTGTGTCTCATGTTTGATATATTACATAATTACCGAAGTGGAGGTGAATAGTTAAACTATTTCGGACAAGTGGGGAAAAAACTTACGCGTGAAATCAAGAACAATACCCGGAGGTGAATAGCAACTACTATATATCCCGAGTTTGAGTAGCCAATCAGAGCGCGCGGAAAACACTCTCCACTGGTTTGGTGCTGAAACTGGGTTTTGGGACAACAATGATGCTTAATGAATTATTTGAAATTAGTTCGAGAAGAATGATTATCAATAATCGTGAATGTATACAAAGTGCAAACGAAGGGTTGGGGACCCTATTTCGGGCTTTCCGCTTTTAGTTCGCATACTGTCTTTAATTATCAACTGCATATATAAAGATATCAATGGAATTTTAATTTAATGATGTTTTCAAAGCTTTGTTAAAAATATGGTGCATCTATGAACATTATTGTTTTGTATAATATATGCGAGTCCCGCGCGATGGGAGGGACGCGTCACACGCTCTTCGCGCTCGCCTGAAACTGCTTGTTCTGCAGGGTTTGGAAATTTAAACGGGATTGAAGTCAAAACTCCCGCAATTTACAACATTGTTCAAGAGTCCGCCTAGGCCGGGAAAGCTGTTAACTATGCTTGATGTGTGGAAACAGACCATTTGTGAATTCATATAACTGCATACAAACAGGGTAAAATGTTCGTAACTCTCCTGGATTTATGATATAAAACTGAGTATGTTTGTGTTATTCTGCAATAGCTTCCTTAACGCTAGAGTGACACCCGTCTGGAATCATGTGTGTTGGGTGGTGTATAAATGGTCCATATATTCTGTGTGTACATACATGTACCATATTGTAGTATGTTTTTCTGATCGTCAGTGACTGTGATTTTGGTGATTATGCCAGATTGATAATTAACTATTATAGCGCGAAAGCGCGCGTGATATCGCCTAATACTTAGCCGACGAGGCGCTGCTGATTTCTGTTTGACAGGTCTTCAAATTTCAACCAATCAACGCGCGACTCGCAAACACCGTTGGGGGTCCATTTATTCGAGAGCGCTTCGCGAAACGAAGTACACATGTTGTTTTGAATGTTGCTGGCTTTTTTCGTGTTTACCTAAGCATTTATTTTACTTCGCTTGTTGAGAATATTGCGATACTCCAAGCCAGTTTAAAGACATCGGATTGCTTAAGTTAAACGTGTTATTTATTCTGAGATAGCGATAGATAACTGTTCCAGACTACGAGACAAGATAGAGCTCTCTCACCGTATCATGGCTATTCTTCCTTCTCGACGACACTTAGTGGAACATGAGAAATACTCTGACTTAAAGATTCCTTGAAGTGGTGATGGATTCCGCCGAACATTTTAATAAGCCACGATACATCTCTTCCTTCTGGCTGTTTGAGCAGTTCTAAAACGGCAAGCTGTGCTGCGCGTACTGTTGTTGGATCCTTCGCTACGGGAAAGAACGCCTCTGGCTCCATGATCTCTTGACTCTGCCGATTGTAGGTTTCTTGAATTCCTCCGTTGGCTGCCATCTTAAGATGAATGTCTGACTGAATTAAAGTATTCAAGATTTTGTTTGGCTGGTGAAATTGAATTTGTAGTCGAAACTTATTGCCTGACCCAAACGTACTGGAACCTTCGCAGCATTCCGACCACGTCGTTGAATTCTGTCGGCCAGACTCGTCTTTCTTTTTGTAGAATGTCTGCGGTGTTTTGCACGTATCCAGAATTATTGTTCTTTCATCTATTTGCAATCCTAACACGTCTGTATATGGAATAACGATTTTTCTTCGAAGGATGGCTGATTTTTCTTTTTGATGTTCAATAACAAATGTGCCCGACTGTTGTGGTTTGCTTGAGTTTAATTTCATGGTAAACAACTCGTGTGTTACTCTTGGATCGGCTCTTTTGATGTTAAAACTTTGAACAGCTGATGTGATATTGTTCAAGTGTGTTAAGCTATTTACTGTGCCATTATTTGCTGTTGAAGCAAACTCTTTGGCTGTTTCGACTGTAATTTCTACAACATTGGACGACTGGAAATATGTTTTCGCTGCCTGAAGAAAGTGTTGTGTCATCTGTTTTAACGTGGAGTCGACATTGAGTCATGGACGAGCACGAATACCACCGTCAGCATCTTTATTTGATTCTATTATCTGAAATAATTAACGGAGGTTAGTTAATATGATCTGATTTTAACTTGTGTTCCAACTCCTACATGTAGCTCTTTTAATTACATAACTCAGTTCATTGAAATCGATTTTTATTTGTTTTTTGTTATGAGACATTTACATTATTTTACTCTTTAGATATGTAAACCAACATCAAGTCAAAACAATTTATTGATATTTTTTTTAACATTTTATAGGTTTGTGAGATGAACTTGCCATGTTTTAATAGTGCTTATATTTAATACCTACATGTACCTCAATTTCAGGAGCAGTTTGTGATGTATCATGAGGTGATTCACCTTGACCTGACTTTCTTGTAGTGTCTTGAAAAGGAATGTACTGTTTTAAACAAAATAGCACAGGTATTAAGAACGTTGTGAACATGTTTTGAAAAATAAGTAAAAAATAGGTATACAAATACGAATGATACAAATCACTTGTAAACTGCTTTGAAGCATCTTTCGCAAGTGCTTAATGATTCATATTGTTTATAGTTGTCTGGGAATTATTTAAAATGAATGGAAGTATAAAACTTATTTTGTTTTTCACATTACAGAGTCATTTATATATTTCATACCATTTTCTTTCTCTTTAGATGTTTTGGTAAATCCTCCGATTCCTGCTTGTGGACTTTAGAGTCTGAAGAGTAACTGCAGCCTTTCTTCTCTCTGTTCTCAACAGATGCCCACTCGTGACAGAATTGTTGGGTGAGTACTCGTCTTTGATAGTCTATCTTTCCTGTTTTACCTGTTCGCCCACCACTGTAAACGAAGTTGCCTTGCTTGGCATCTTTATGTCTGGTTTCCATGATGCTGTCATTGAAATTGTGCAGGCTCAAAGGGAGTCCACTCAAGGCGGCATCTTTAAGAGCCTTCTCGACATAAAAGCCAGTGTAAGCTACCAGTTCTTTCACAGTGGCAGTAACAGTTTCAGTGCCAAATATTAAAATAAATTGAAATCCTAACAGAACTCTCGCTTGACATTCATACTCCTGTCTGGTTAATTCTTTGGGGGTGTTTAAAATCCATTGGAAAATTTTTTTGAGGCCATTACAAAAACACACCAATATTTCTGTGACCAAAGGGCTAAAACCAGAGTTATTCAAAAGTTCCTCCACTTTTTCATAGAAGGCCAAAACACCATTTTCATCAAATGTGACATCATAACTGTTTAAACAAACTTTACGAGCAACTTTCTGTACTTCTGAAAACCATTGTTTTTTATTTTGTTTGAGAGCATCAGCTACTTGGCCAATTCGTCGTGCTATAGTTTCTGTCGCTCTTGTAGCTTGGTGCATCATTGCTGGGTAGAAATTCTCGAGGTCAAGTTGAGAAGCATTTGGATGTCCAGTTTGACCAAGGTGCTTCTTTGCATATTCTCGTCTGCCATAAATGATAGTAAACATATTTTGTTAATTTTCATTAACAATAGGGTGTTTTCTAAAATGAATAGCACAAAACCTCTTAATAAAGTTTTCCATATTGAATTTCATTAGTATTTCTCTAGGTTTGGGCGTGATTGATGTGTGGGTACTGTATAAGTGTTTATCAATATATATATATATATATATATATATATATCTACCTGGATTTTTGAAAACGATATCGCTCCAAGTAAGCGTTTGTGAGCGTTTTTGGCCTTGTTTTTAATATAAAGGTATAAAATATAATAGATTGTTGCTAGTCACTTTTTTCGCTCGCTATTGCTCCCTTTTCCTCTTCTCTCTCTTCTCTGTCATTTTCGGGCTGTTCGGGCTCATAAAAACCCTTGTTTGGGCTAGTTGCAGTGAAATTGCGTAAATTTTCATTGAACACGTTTTGAAAAATTCAGGTATATATATATATATATATATATTTATTTATTTATCATTCATGTCTCTATATTTTATGAGTCTAACAGTTGGGAAGGCTCAAGTGTACAGAAGTGAATAATGCTCATGTTTTAAGAGGAGCCGGAAAGGCGTACTGGCATTCATTCTAAAAAGGCAATTCAATTAATTAATTTAAATAAAATGGCATTAATCTAATAATAACCTGTTTTCATTATTATCCACTCGCTTTCCCAACCATGTCTTGTACTGTTCTTCTCCTTTCTCAGTCATTTCCACTTTCCACACAGGCTCATTACAGATGACTCTCATATCCTCAAGTTGTTTGTGATGTTCTGGTGACTCAGGAATTGGATAAGTGGAGCTGGCAGAAGAACTTCCAGTACTCGATCTCCGCTGACAGCCATCTGCAACACCACGCACAATGACTTCTATGTTCTTCTTCAGAAGTGCGTGATAGACTGACTTCAAACTGGACAGCTGTTGAAGGGTTTCTCTTCCAAGATTACTTACATGGTTGTAGTCATCCGGCCCCAACCAGGAACACACTGTAACAATAGAGCTTAACAGATTGTGGGGCTCCACTAGTTTTACTCTTATCGCTGTTTCTCCAGTAAAGAACTTACTCCACTGCATCCATGGGAAAGCATCAATGTAGTGATAAACAAGTAATTTTTCTTTAGGGACCATAATTGTTTCCTGGACAGTTTCTTTGCTAAGTAGCCATTCCACGGTGTTTTTAACATTTGTGTATGCTGCAACAACACCATTGTGTTCAGTAAAATTTAGTGACAAACTTTCTTGCAGAGCCTCCTTTTGTTCCTTGAGCTTTTCACACATGTCATCTTTTGGTACCATGATATTGATTCCAAAAACATGTTCCAGTTCTTTACCTAGCTGATTTCGGACTATGTTTTGATATTTAGTGTAGCCAATGTCGAAATTACTTACTAGTCCAGTCGCAAACTGGACAAAATGATTAAAATTCTTCTTAAAAACAACTGGCATGAGTGTGCTCTTAAAAAACTCTCCGTCCTTATGTGAAATAACAAAGTCGACCAGCTCAGCTCTTCGTTGTTGATCTTGAGGCATGTTTAAATCGTCAATGAAATTTACCCATTCTCTGCATTTTGCTGGAGTAAAAAGTATTTTCTCGGAGTGATAATTCAGGGATACACTTTCATCTTGTGGTTTGGAAAAAAGGGTAGAAACTGACTGTTGTTTTAAGGAATAAAGAAGCGAGTCTGGGTAACATTCAGCCACCATCGCAACAAGGACGTCCAATTCTCCTCGTAACTTGCTTTCGGAAACAGAACCCTGTGTAAGTTTGCTTCTTGATAGCAGAAAGGAGGAAGCTGACACATGTCTGGAAATACTACACAAAACCACAGTTGAAAATTCATCTTGTGTTAAAAGTTTCAAAAGCTCCTTGAGCCTCGCAGAGCGGTGATGGGCAGGGACGTCCAGGAAATTATTTGCTGCAGCAGCTGCTTGCAGCGGTGGTCTTTTAACATTTTCCTCGCGCTTGTGGCTTGGGTACGTTTTGAAATGTTTTCGTAACCCTCGACCTGTTTGGTAGTTTTTTTCGCAGTCGGAACAACTAAAGACCTTGGGCATGGTAACAGTTTAAAGTATTACTCAAACCTCAAAAATGTACAAGTGCATCTGGTGATGACGTGATCGTAGCTGTAGGGTATACCTAGCTGACAAGGGGTCGCGCGAGGTGCCTCTTAAACTTCCCAAAATATTTAAATAGGTTAACAGACGTGATATTTACACTCCTTTTAAGCCTTATTTTTTGTTTAGGAGTTTAATTCCGCCAAAACCTTGTGTTAGCTTCCAAGGGCGTTGACTGATGAAAATGTTTGCGAGTCGCGCGGGGTAAATCACAGCGGGGAAATTTAAACACGCGCTTGAATCGTTGCAGCTAAATATTTCAAGCAATAACCACACTATGAGCATTACTTCGTTTTAATTTAGTAATTTAAGGCTTCTGTGTTCCTCAGTCGGTCTCGAACAAAAAACTGTTGGGAGTATAAATACTATTTCGGCTTAAAAAATGGAAACACGGATTCCGGGCCGCGAACGAAATTGTGTCAGAGTGGGTGATTTAAACGAACTAGCTTCAAGCTGGTGTGTAGTATACCTGGTTTTCCCTCTTCCATTTTTAAAAAAACCTATTAAAAACCCAAAGTTTAAACTAAAGTGTCAAAAAAATGGATATTTTTCCCTCGCGAACAATGAAAACAAACCGACGCCATTTTTTCCGCGCGTGGCTTTTGCAATGGGAGACTGGAGCTAGTACCCCCCAATTTTTAATCCGGCATGCACCGCAACTTCCGGTAGAAATCAGTAGGGCCGTAGGCCGAGTCGGCTAAAATTAGGCGATATCACGCAAGCTTGAGCGCTATAATAGTTTTATAATTCAACACATTGATAACAAAGCACAGTTTGAAGAAAAAATATCGCCGACAAGCCTTTTATTTAAAAAAAGCTTACAGATGTTTTACCGCGCGAAACTTGCAACATCACACAGTTCATGAATGAAAATGGCGCCTCTGTCAATATTGTGCAACTATAACTGTTTTATAATTCAACACATTGATAACAAATCACAGTTTCGAGAGAAAAATCATTGAGATTTACAACCTTTCATTAAGTAAAAAGGCTAACTACAATATTTTACCTCGCATCCATTTCTTAAACAACAAGAGGCTAAACATAGCCTATACTCATGCGCACGAGACTCTAAGACGAGTTTATTGAAGCTACCAATTTTTCTGTAGTCGCTTTGAATATTTAATTTATTGATTCCTGATCAAACCCACACTAGTGTAATACTTCCCAAACGTTAACCGTGAATTATTTCTATTACATTGGGTTATTCCAGAAAGAATCCCCCCCCCACCGACGGATGGCAAGATTGTTTTACCCCTTCCCCCCCCCCCCCCCCCCCCTCCCGCCTGGCTTTCCAAGCCAAGGGACCCCTTCTCCTGCCCGGATTTCCAATAATTTTTGTGGAAGCCCTAAATTTACAGGTAATGATAAAAATACATGTAATCGGATCCACGAGATTCTACTTTTATAATGTGAAAACTGTGGTGATGAGTGCTATAAATTGGTGAAACATTTTAATAAAAATAAATATTGCGTGACACATCATGAATCATGACACCCCCCCCCCCCCTCCCCGTTTGATTTCAAGACCAAATCGAAATCGAAATGTATTAGTTTTTTCCAAGCTTCACAGTTTTTCAAAGTGTTGTCGCAAATACACTTCTTTCATATATGCAAATTTCGTGTGGAATGTAATTCGATCGCGTGTTGCTTTCACATGATCATGAATCCAAAATATTTGTTCTAAAGGTCCAAACTTTTTAATGAAACTCATATTTCCTTGAATGAAAATGTTTTTTCCTTGAACAAAAGAGTTAAACGCTTATCAGAATTCAGTGATTTTCTGCTTCCGGAAGGCTTGGCGATTTATTTATCCTCAATGTAGTGCGCAGCGCTGGCGTCTGCGAATTATATTATAAACATCACAAAATAATATTTAAATTCAGCAACCTGCTATATTATATCTAGTGTTTTCTAAAATTTCCGACTTTGCTTGTGTATATAGAATGCCATTCTTATCCGTAAAGATGATTCGCATAATGTTTTCGCGAATCAAAAAATCTTGAAAGCAAACTTTATTTCAGAAAGCGCTATTTAACTTAATTATATTTAAATACTAGCGTTCCTTTACCGTGATTATTGACTTCACGAAGAAAAAATTCGAACAAGTTTGCGTCTAATGTTTCCCAAACCGTGACTACATTCTGTTACATTTGAAAAGACTACTTTTAAAAGCAATAAAATCAGTAAACGACCGTTATTTTTCAATTTTAGTAATTCTCAAAAACTGTATTACGCGACAGTCCGTTGACTCTGTGTTTAGAGTGCACAAAAGCTCACAAAAGCAACTGTTTCTCGGTCTAGAATAACAAGTATGACACAAAGAAAAAGTCAATCACAAATTGATATCAACATAAATTCTCACCGAAAAATGAAGTCCCTCGCCTGCTTGAAAATTCTTTAAAACTCCGCTTCTTCGGATTTGATCGCCCCCCGCACTGATAAAACTTGAAGCAAGATTTCGTCGCTCGTCGCTTACAGCTCTCCTTTTTCTCCACTACAGCGGCTTCTGAGTACTCTTTAAAGCTTTCTCTTTCCATTTTGAGTATCTTGAATGTGTGTTGTTATTCCGACAAGACAAAGAAAACCAAGCACATGCCGAGCGCGGCAGACATTTTTGTAGAATTTTTATGTGACCTGCGACCCGGTTAGTAATAATATATGCGTGCATAAATTTGCATGCACTAATGTGACAAAAACAAGAAGAAACGCCACCGATTTTATACCTCATGCGCTTACTGCGCATGAGTAACAAGCAGTGAATGGCAAAACTTTTGCCAAGCTCAGCTCAAATTAATTTAGCGTACACAATCAGTTGACAGTTTCTACGAAGAGCTTTCGTCTGCTCAAAGAACGGGACAGAGTAGTGACTACAAGAATTAAAACACAGTAAAATGGCATAGAATGTCTTAGTTACAAGTGTTTCGTATCTTAAAAAGTTCAATTCAAAATCAAAATAAATTGAACAAACACACGGCTTGAACCTAAACATAGCGGCGAAAAGTCGGAAAGAACTACAGCGTGGACAGTAAGCTTACAAAAATTCACAGCTAAAGGATACAAGAAACGGTTAAAACATCGTACCTGTAGTTGATTTGGTTTTTTAGTCCCTTCCATAAGCACCAAATTTTCAAACATCGAAGTACGAGCTGAGTCGATCAATGTTGTTTACAAACTTGGAATGCTCGTTTTTTAGCTCCCACAGCCGTAATGACGAGATCAGAAACTTTTCTGAGGAAACATCAAGTCTATATCATATTCCAGAGGTGATTACCAAAGGAATTTCACGAAAATTGTGCTCCTACATTCACTTCTTGTCGAGCGGTTAATTCATTCAGCTACGCCAAGAAACACTGCGACCGCGACAACGCGAAAATTTCGCGCCTTTTTTGTCCAATCATGTGACAGTATTTTTCTCTTTTCTTTTCTTCTCTTTTTTTCTTTCTTTTCCCTTTTTTAACTAATAGTTCACGCACTTTTTCGCCCAAAAACACGAAATGGCAGGCAGCAGTCATTTTCACTTTCCTTCAAAATGCGAAATTTACCGCCATCGCTGGTTATATGTCATGTAGACATAACGTCTATCGACAACTTTTTTACCATATTTGGGCAGTGTATCAATGTGTTGAATTATACATCGTTATCTTTGTTAATACTAGTATTAGTTGCTTTTTTATTGTATTGTATTATATATCACTCTTACTTAAATACAATGTATAGATTTTTTAGGCCATCAAGCTAGAAAATAGATATTTTGTTGTATTAGATATAATTAAGTGTCCCCAATTAGCTTATAGGGTTTCCCATACGCTAGATGATTTGACACATAAATAAAATTATTCATTCATTCACTCCATTGCTTTTCTATATATGCAGGTTCTCTTTTAAAACAATGTGCTGTTGTTGACTGACTGCTATACGCAACATCATTACAGGAAAGTACTGCCATGCAATAGCTTTCATTTCGGTCATTGATCATACTTTAGGGTTTCATCAGCAGACTCAAAAGTTCGGAACAAGCTTGTAATTATTGATAGATTACCGATGATCCTGGCATCCTCTCGGGTGTAACAATATAGTGGCGGATCCAGGCCCCATCGTTAGGGGGGAGATAGACAGTGTGAGCAGTCTCTTTCTTTTCCAAATAATAGCTGCGGGCGAAGCGAGCGACGAGCCGCTAGAAACGCGTGTGCCTCCCCAATCCCTCCTCGTTTTTAGCCCTAATTACACGTGGCGAAGCACACGAGTTGTAAATCCGGCGTTGACTTTTCTTGTTTTTTTTTCGTGTCGGCATTAGCGCATGCAAATTTATGCACGCACATTTAAGTCTATATCGACGACTATATGGATTTCGGCCATGAAATACATACCGTAAAATCTCTCCGTGTGTTGACTCGAGAAGCAAGATAAAGAACTACTGCGTACAACTGCACACTTTCAAGACAATTCAAGGCGTTCATGGATGGATAGGACCGTTTGATATTGTGTTCGCCGCTTATTCCTGTGGGATTTTTGCTCTGGCAAGTTCTGTGTTTTATATATTAAACTTGCCATTTGCTTAGCGATCGAGCTCCGGGTCGAGCTTAAGTGTCAGCTACTGAATCAAGTGAATGCAGTGTAGTCTTACTTTTAAACCCGTGTATACGTGAAAGCATGATGAACAGGTTATCGGCAAGGGTGTTTAAATAAAATTCACTCTCTCACTCACTCACTCACTCACTCACTCACTCACTCACTCGCTCCTTCCATCAGCTGTAAACTTAGTGAGCAAATGCTTTGTTAGAACCACCACTGCAGAGGTTTTTTTTTCGCCCTGCTGTTCAATTGTTTGATATATTTCCCATGTATTGCACTGATTGCAGCCTGTTTATTTTCTTAGAACAGGGTGCGGTATATTGAGCGTCAAACCGAAAAATTCCCCAAACCCTTCCTTCTGCGACGATCGTCTCACTGTAAGACTGTAAAGAATGGGCACAGTCTGTATATTTGTCATCACTAAGTTATATTTCTTAGCAAAAACAAGTCGTCAAGTCCTCCAGTCGTCACAATCGGACAATATTTATATATATAAAAAAAGTCACACTTCATTCTCCTTCGGTTTATTGATGTCAAACATTTAAGCATCACGCAAACTTTATCACAATTTAATTCATTACATGTGTTAAAGATTAGCAAACGTCACAGAATATATATATATATATATATGACGCAACTTATTTTCAAATAAAACGCGACGATATATTGCGTCTATTATTAAATACTATGTAAAAACTGTCACGAAATACAGATTACTAGATAGTACTACTATAACAAGAAGCAATTGTGAATGAAAACAAAAGGAATTAAAAATATACTGATTTCCAAGAAACAAAATTGCTGATTCAATTCTGCAGCCCACATAATGCATCCCCATTTGGGGCATGTCTATATATTTCAAGTGATGCAACAAACAGCTTCAAGTAAATATAAATGTCTCTTATAGCTAATATTCTATTGGAACCAACCCAAAATGCCCAGAAATTGAAATATTTTGTTATGTTCTATATTTATATAACAGCACAAGAGATATAATGTACGAAATTGGAGGATTACTCAAATTAAACTGCAAGAATATAATGTGCATAATTATTCTGAAACATCAAAAGATTTTATAATTACATCATGCCTATTCAAAAACTTGAATGCGGTGTTTACGGAACTCAGACACAAGTATCTTTCCATCTTTAAGGACTGCTATAGAGAGTGGCCCATCTAACTCTCCTTTTGTTCCAAATTTGGTAACAAATTTTCCGCTCATTTCAAACACCTGAACTCTGTCATTTGTTGTATCACAGACCATCAGACATCCTGCCTTATTTACAGACAAGCAACCAGGATTATTAAAATCTCCGTCACCCTGCCCCTTCTTTCCAATTTTGTAAGCAACATTTCCGTCCATATCAAGAAATTTTACACAATGCTCATCTCTATCTGACACTATAAGAAAGTCGTCATGTTGGATGCAGTGAAATGGTTTGGTTAAAGAGCCCTCTGCACCAATTTTACGCAGCAATTGGCCACGAAGAGTGAATATCTTGATTAATTTGTTATCTCTATCAGCAACAATAATATTACCATCACTGCCAATGGATAAACCATGAGGAAGATCAAGCTGGTGATCAAGACTTCCTTCCCCTCCAAACTGGCCGAGGTATTCACCCTGATAACTAAAAAGTTGAACTCGGTGGTTTCTACAGTCCACCACAATAATTTTATCATTATGAAAAGCTATCCCTGCAGGCCAGTTAAACTCTCCCTGTTGAACGCCCTTTTTACCAAAAGATCTTAAGTGGGTCCCATTACTACTGAATACCTGGATCCTGTGGTTACCAACCTCAGTCACTGCAATTTCATTTCGTTCATTTACTGCTACCCCCCAAGGGTGACTAAACATTCCAACAGACGAACCTTTTTGTCCAAACGATAACACGGGTTTGAACTGTCTGGGTCTGACTTGAACCTCAAAAGGACTGCCAAGAACATGTTCTCCATTTACCTTCACTGATGCCTCGCATGTTCCGGTTTCCTTGGCAAAGTAGCTGATCTTGTATGTTCCATCTTTGTTATCTTGGACTTGCGCTTTTGTCGAACAGTCATGGCCTTGACGATTTCTGATTTCCACTATTACGATGTCGCGCTCTTCGTAACATTGTTCCTGTTCAGCGTTCCTTGTTGTCACCACAATCTGTGCTTCAAGTCCAACAGTCGCTTCACGGATTCCTTTTCCTTCGGCACTTGATTCATTTGGTCTAGTCGTGGTAACAAAACATCGGAGAGAGCCGATTTGGTTAGCGCTTACATCAGCAAACAACTGCTGATTTTTTACGAAATCAAACTCGCGGAAACTTTTGTCGCCACGGTCGACTGTGTCTTCTTCGCCTTCATCTTTTTCTCGAAATATTTTGTCTAGAAAGTCATTTGGCTGCATGGTTTGAGCGCTTGTACTTCGTTTTAAAATTGTTTCAAGTTTTTCGATTGCTGTTTCTCGAATTTGAACGTGTTGTTCAGTCTCATGTTTTTGAATTCCCAGACGCTCGAGGGATTCCCGTTCTCTGCCTTCAACTTCATCAAAGAATTCAATCTTTTTGTCTTGGATAACTGCAATAATATCATCAACAAACTGTTGTACATCTCTTTTCATACGAGCTGCGTGTTTTTGAATTTTAGCACAGTTTTCGTCAAGTTTGGCGATTTTATCCATCTCGTTTTTCACTTTGAGTTTCTGATATTCAATCGCAATTGACATCTGTAACTTTCTTTCATTTGCAGCCTCGTCCAGAAGTACCTTGGGGTGTCCTTCATGAAGTGTCGCAATGCAAGAATAGCAAATGGCAACTTCGCAGCTCTTGCAGAAGAACTCCAATTCCTTCTTTTCATGGCCTGGCTTTCCACAAAACGCTGGTCGCTTTAAAATGTTTTCAAAGTCTTGATCCTGAAAGTCTTTCAGTGCCAACGCATGATGTTCTTTGTTTGCCCTGATGCCATTATGCAGACTGATACAATCATCACACCAAAATGCAGCGCATTGAAAGCAATAAAAGCTATGATCACTTTTTTGTCGCAATTTCCACACTTCACGCCGGTTGTATTACACTCCTTTATAGCCAAGACATCGAGTAAACTGTTAATGCGAAAGTTTGTCGGTAAAGCGCTTAGGTTTCCATTTCCAGGGACTCTGAATTCCTGTCTGCACTCCGGACATGCAATTTTATCTGGGCTCGCACTCGTTCGTTGAATCCCGTTCAGACAGTGAAGGCAAAAACTGTGCAAACACGGCAACTGCTTTGGATCGGTGTACTTGCACATACACACAGAACAGGATACTTCTTCATGAAGATTATCTAGCAACGTCTTTATATCCATGGCGAATGGGAGAAACGGAACGAAGGCAGTTTGGAGTTGAACACAATTTAAAACAACTGTCGAAGCGAGTCTTGAATAAAGCCTTGTAGTGATCATTTACATTAGAATGATATTAATATCACGCTTTTGATATATACCAATCATAACGCGTTATTTTGACATGTTTTGATGTTTTCTGTCTTCTAAGAATGATTGCAAAAATATTCTAGATTTCTAAGAATTTTGTTCATCATAGCGTGACCTCAGAGACAGAAACTGTGCAAGCTTGGTAACTGCTTTGGAACAGTGTACTTGCACAGCATGCACACACAACAGGATACAGGTACTTATTCTACTTATTCATGAAGATTATAGCATGTATGATGAAGGGGAGAAAACTGATGAAGGAAGTTTGGAATTACGAGGTGAACACACCCAGTAAAACAACTAATGAGGTATAAATTTCGCCTTGTGATCATAAGCATGATATTTTTATCGGGTTTATGATTATTAATATGAACGTTTTATATTTATATATATAGTTTGAGATGTTTTGACGTTGTCATGTCTGACTTAACATTCCAGATTTATAAGAATTTTGTTTACGATAGCGTGACCTTAGAAGCTCGCTGTCATTCATCACGAGAGTTTTTCCAAAGGTTAAATTACTTGGATGAAGTACTTGCTGGGCTGTAAGAACAAGAGATGTTTTGATTTATCGTGTTTACACACTGCTCAAGCAAAATTCAGTTTGATGAGGCATATAAGGGGTAGACGTATTTATTCTGCGAATCACGATGAACCATGAACCATACAAAACGTTGCCAATCTGAACGCGTGAAACAAAGAGGTCTTTATAGCATGGTATGTATACTGAAATGTCAATATTAACCAATCAAAGGGCGTTATTTGACATGTTTTCACGATGTCTCAGGGGGCTGACTTCTAAAATCAGAAAAAACATCCTGGATTTCTGAATTCTGCTCAAGCAAGGTCCTCAAGAGGTTAACCTCAGTCCTGTCATCATCCTCTCAGATCTGCCAGGTGTCTTCGTAAAATGTTTGAGGCTTTGCAAAAGGATTTGCTATTAACGAATAAAACTAAACACAAATTTGGGAATTACTGAGACGGAGCAAAACAAACGATTATTGGGGGGGGGGGGGGGTATGGTACAGTAACTCCTCCCCTCCCCTTTTTGATGCTTGAGGTTTTACAAAGGGAAGCGAAACAGTCATTTTTTTTTGCAATTTTAGAATTTGAAATGCACATTAAGTCATTAAGCCATTAAGTGAAAGAGCTGTCAACTAAATCTAGGTATTGAGAAGGGTTAAGTTGAAAAATGTGGGTAAAAATTGCAACGCTTCATTGATGCGATGGATGTTGAATACAGTCCGGCTGTACATGTAGCAGGTGAGATAATGTTCTGGTCTGCAGACTACTCACCGGCTGACGAAGGGATAGCGCTCAAAACTGGTCAGCTTTTCAATCTCTTTACGTGGCGATTTACCTTATCAAATAAAATTTTCATGTTTCACATCCACCCTGCACCGACCCAGCCCGACAGCGGGAAAATGGCACTCCACTAAACCTAATTGAAAGTTCACAGAAATAATAACAGAAATAAGCATTTATTCAATTTTTATTCCACGTCTTTGATTTCTAACTAATCAGCGCACCTACAGCACATGCGTGACATTCTACT
The DNA here is from genome assembly GCA_022457155.1 of Cladopsammia gracilis. Lineage (NCBI taxonomy): Eukaryota > Metazoa > Cnidaria > Anthozoa > Scleractinia > Dendrophylliidae > Cladopsammia > Cladopsammia gracilis. The sequence continues at coordinate 597,234 of JAJGOT010000061.1, read as the reverse complement.
GTCAGAACAGTTTCTAAAGAAAAACGATAAATATTTCTGTGATGTTCAATCTCCAAAGCAAGAGAGGATGAAGAATTAGATCGGAGAAGGAATACCTCATTTACAGCGGTTTTCAATTGAGTGGTTTTGGTTTTGTATTGCTACGCTTTTCTGAATGGCTAAAATACCTCGCGTCAATTTCTCATCCAATCAGAAGCAAAACTAAAACCAATCATGACTTACGTACTCGCATGCGATTTCCCGCGCTTGGCGCCGGCTACATGTATTTGCTTACAATTCTGATTGGTCATAACGGATTGTCTGCCTCTGTTGCGATTGGCCAGAGTAATCACTTTGGTTTTTGTTTTACGACAATCAAGTATTCTAAAAACTGCTTTATCAACCAGTCAATAATAAATTCAAAACAAATCGTGACTTGCTCGTGCCGTGGCGCTGGATGCATGTGTAATATATTAAGTACGCTAGTTCATAGTGAGCTGTGCAATCCCAGAATGCTTAGGTAAATAAAGTTGTAGTTAAGAACAGCCATGTTGGATTTTGCCCCCAGATACCACGCAGCTCTTAACAACCTCTAATTTCATTGGACCTGGTTATCACGCAGCTCTATTGTTTTCAGGGCTAGGGTCCATTGTTGTATTGTTTGTTCTATTGTTTTCTCAGCAAATCAGAGAAGACCTCGTTAGAGCTGCGTAAATCAGCTCACAATATACTACAACATGTATTTGCTTCGCGTTCTCGGATTGGTTCATTGGATTGTCTGCGTCTGCTGTGATTGATTACTTTGGTTTTTGTTTTACAATAATCAAGTGAAAACTGCTTTGTCAACCAATCAAAAGTAAAAGCCAAACCAATCGTGACTTTTCCCGCGCTTGGCGCAAGCCACATGTATTTGCTTCGAGTTCTAGGATTGGTTCATTGGATTGTCTACGTGTGTTGTGATTGGCCGGAGTAATTACTTTGGTTTTGGTTTTAAAACACTCAATTGAAAACTGCTCTTTGCCTACATTAAGGGATAATGTTTCCAAGATTTGTAATAGATTATTTCTATTATCATCAGCGCCTCTTCCAAGATTTGTCCTTGCGTGTTGCACAATACGAACTTGGGCACTTTATGGCATGACAGAGGTGAAAATAATTTATCTTGATATCAGCTAGCATTTATGGGGTATTCCCTCTTTTACTTATTCCCATCCTCTGTTGCCTGGAGCGCGTTTATGGAAGGATTCTGTAAACAGCATTAACATTCGGTCCTCCAACTCCAAACGGACATTGAGACTTATCAGCTACACCAAAGCGATCATAATGAATTTTGGATGTTTCTCCACTCCAGCACTCCCCGTAAAACTGTATGGCAAAAAACTGAAGAAAAGCACAATAAGAAAATAACAGCATTATACAAGTAATGTTCATTATAAATAAAACTGATCACCCTCTTTCCGTCGAAACATACACGCTTTGGCCATCGAAAGTATTGTTCGTTTGATCTATGTATGCGTTTTCATTTCGTTTCGTTGTCCACTCGTAAACTGTTAGAAACGATCGAAAACGCTACTTTGTTGTGTCGTTGTCTTGATTTGTCCTTGTTGTAACGCCGTTGTTCCCAAAACAAGCCCCGACACTCACATGTTTTAAATTGAATTGTTGACAGAAGCGTTAACCCCCTCAAAGCATAGTATTCTTCTAACTTTTACTGTGTCTCTCTTAGGGTTACCCTACCAAAATGTATTGGTTAAAGATTGCGGCCGGGGCCCTAATTTCTCAGGATGTGAGCTTTACAATCGATTGGTCGGCAACTCACCTCGTAGTTTCTCTGTTTTGACAGCACAGCACACTTCTGAATGGTTTTCTCCAGGTGATACCAGTCTATTTGAGGTCGAAGGTTTTTCACAACCATCGGGAATGCTCGAATTGCACTGCTATCTTTAAAACAACCGACTTCTTCCACTGTCAAAAGTTGCCAAAATAAAAGGGGTCACAGAGCAATCAATTTTAACAAATTTTCACTTGCAAAGAACTGATATACCATTACCACTACATGGCAATTACTGCTCAGAAGAGTTAAATGATTTTATGCAGAGACTACGAGGGTAGAATACCTAGTTTTGTGAGATTCTTTGTTGTACAATAGCCCGGTGATTCTTTCCTTTGATAATGAAAACGGAACTCGTCCCCAGGGCCTTCTCAGCTTTCAAAATGGCGGCGCGGGCGAAGAAAACCTGACAAGGCTGTCAAAATACTTGAAACAAGTTCAGTTGAAGCCGCCGTCATCGGACACCGCGGGAAGCAGAAAAAATGTCCGCAACTGGAACTGGCCGCGTACCGGTGAAAGGTGACCGTAAGTAGAGCTGTCCGCTTACGAGAGTGTAATGTCAGCTTAGAAAGCCTCGACTGTAGTAATCACAGTTTAAAAGTGTGCGATCGATCGCCGGGGAGCCTGAGCACGAGAACGAAAGGCAGGCCTGCAGTGGGTACCAGTTTCCAGCCGAGAGGTGCCCCTGAAAAATGTGCGGGGCGGCTGATTTGGCGTTGACCAAAATCTCAAAAAAAGCCTGCTGCCTTCACGAGATTAGGACAAATACGAACGCAACAGTTCTTGCCCCATGTTCTCACGTAAAATATGGTAAAAATGTCTTCGTCTCGTTTGAACAACGGTTTCGGATTGCCAGAAAAAAAAAACACGCCCACCAATCGTTGGAAATAACCTCCGAAAACACCAGTATGTTGTGTGAATCACATGACAAAATCCTTCACGATTTTTGGAGTATATGTAAGGGTTTCTCCGTCCGCCCGCCATTTTGAAAGAGGAGAAAGGCCTGGGTTCGAGGTTTTGATTGACAGGACTGAGCAGGGACTTGAGAGGTCCACACTAAGGCAGCAATTCTCTCTTCTCAAATACCGTCTGTGCGAATATGGACTGAAACAACAATTTTTACTTAACTATCATCAAAACTTACTGCATGGTCCTTCGGTAAAGCCGACGTCATCAAGTCCAATATCTCCTCTGAAACTGACGCCTCTTATCGCTTCAATCACAACCTAGAGATAAATCAATTCATTTTCGTTCGCACCCTCGGAGACTCAGGCGCAGTTAGTCGGGACGGGACGAAGTAAAAATCGAGTTACTAGGTTTTAAATTCGTTTCGCCCCGACTCCCCGACTCCCCGTCGAGGAAAGGATTTGATGCCATTTCGCGCTAAAAACGAATAATGACAGTGTAGGGGGGTGTGGGACATTCACTCATGTAACGCAGTTAGATTAATGGAAAAGGAAATTCAACAGTTGTGGTGAACAAAAATACTAGGAGCACGAGAGACAATTTGCCAGTACTGGACGAAATGAACAACAGCAGTTTATCTAGACAGGATATGACCAAGTTCAAAGTGTAGCATTCCAACGTTTTTGCTTTATTTTTCTTGGGAACGATTTGGTGTGAATTGCGCCGCGCACTTGACAGTTGTGGCCCTTCTCGTTACCTCCTCAGTCAAGATTATGCTCGTTTTGCTTGCGGTTTTCCTTTTGCGAGGTCTAAAATCTCTGAACTATAGAGAAGCTGTGAAGAGTCTAAGTTAGGATTGGTCCCCACCAGCGACGTAATCGGAAGCGGGGTCGAAGTCGGAAGCGTAAGGAGCATTACGTTCTAGTGTAAATCAAGAAACGGAGTCACAATCAGAATCGTAAGCTCGACGGAATCGGAATCGGAATCGGAAGGTTCCCTTTTTTTCCGATTCTGCTTCTGCATTCGCTTACGTCGTTTTAATTTTCACTTGATCGTAACTTGATTCCGATTCCGATTCCGTCACTTATGGGAACCAGCTATCTTACCTTGTACTCTAAATTACTGGTCATGGTAACTTTTGCTTGGATCCATTGATCTCCTTGATCATCAGACTTGTACCAAAGCAAGGTCCATTTGTCATCTTTATCCTTGATATAAACATTAAGCGTTCCAGTTGATGAGCCATACATGTGATACCAAAAGGACAGGCACCGCCCAGCCGTTGCTGTAAATTGATCGCTGATTAACCTAGCCTTATCACCCTCCTGCGCGGGACTGGAAGATTCAACGTAGAGATACTTGCCTGGGGAGTGGTAAATATATTACATATTCACAAGTGAGGATTACTTGCTTGCTCCATAATTACAAATGACACATCATACAATTACCTGATAACATTTGCCACCGTGTCACCACCCACTATTAGTTAATCAAAAGATTCTTTTCTGCTGAGCACTGTTTTATTCTGAGTAATTGAGCTTTGCGCTTTCAATAGCCTATTACACCGGCAACAACTCGCGTACCTCTCAGTAATTATGTAATAGATTATGAAAACACGCAACCCTTTTGCATGAAATAAATCGACTCCAATTTCGAACAGAACAAACCGAATTGAACTCCACCCTTTCCTTTAACATCATTAATTATTACCCTTGGGTTAAAATTACTCGCCCTCACCGTAAGACAGGGACGAAAAACGACTATGTATGTGTTCGACCGGGAGTGTTTGATCGATCTCTTTGACTGTTCAGGCGCCAAACGGAGGAACGCGCGTTGATTTCGAGTTTCAGTTTCTTCTCTAAAACCTTTAAGATGTGATTATTGATAGAGACAAGGACGTCTGTATGTTCTGGGTATTTTGCTTTGCGAATGAGTCGTCTTTAAAATGCGAACACAATTTTGCTTAAATTTGTACAGCCTCTGAAATTTTTTGAAAGTATTTTTCTTTCCAAAGACAGCAACACAGGCGACAATCTCGCTAGAAAAACAAGCTTTTGAGGGGGAGGGGAGCATTTTGAAACGTGAGCACTTGAGCCCGCGTTGATAGCGTTGATAACCGTATGCCTCCGACGTTTTTTATCCCTGCTGCCATGTTATGAATTTTGTACCTGCGCCACTCGTGTGGTCAGCGGAAGGCCCAGTGCTGCTACTGGGAGTCGAGCCAGTCCCTAACATCCACTGAAAACTAGAAGACCTGGAGCCGGAATCGCTGGATTGGTCATTTGACCAATGGCAAAATCCATCGGCGAAATCAAAATCACAATCATCACGGCCTACAGGCAAAATAATCGTCCATTAGTATCAGTTCTTGACGAATAATCTATTTTTGGCGCGAAAATAGGCTTGCGGCATCGCCTTTATATCTTGTTCTAATAAACAAATTCGGCTAACGCATTGTTGTACCCAATTCAAACCTTCCGGGAATAAGATTCTTTGTTTACAATATTTCCATATAATTTCATGTCAATGCTTTATTGACATGTAAATATGACGAACAAAGAGTTCTAATCCCAAAAGGTTTGAATTGGGTACAACAATGCGTTAGCCGAATTTGTCTATTAGTGGCCGTTTTCACACTAGAGAAGGACAAATCGTCTGGACGGACAAGTCGTCTCAGACGGACAAGTCGTCTTAGTGAGAAAACGGGACGAACAAAATTTTGGACGTAAAAGTCGTCTGATTTTGTCCGTCGATTTGGCCGTCTATTAAGACGATTTTTCGATCGAGGACGATTTGTTCGTCTAGACGGATAAGTCGTCCGAAGTCCGACTTAAATTCACACCAGACGAACAAATGGTTGTATCTCGGTCCCAGTACTCGCTAAGGGGAATGGAACTAGTAAAGGGAGTGATGGTCTATGGAAAAATCAAATTGGCGGATGGAAAGCAAGGTAACCAAGCTTGTTAGTGCCAGGCTCCTTGCTTTCAAAATCGTCTGTTTGTTCGTTCAGATATGAATTTACGATGACCAATACAAGGTGAGTTGTCCGTCTAGAATTCACATTACACGAACAAATCGTCGGAAGACTTGTCCGTCCAGACGATTTGTCCGTCTTCTAGTGTGAAATGGGCCAGTGACATTTACCTTCTTTCTAACCTGTCATTTTCTGTTATGTCATATCTCAAAAGTAATATATATAGATAGCCTGAGCCTAACAGCGTCGCTCTTTGAACAGAAAGCCGATGATAAACCTAACTGAGGTGAAAGGTCGGAAGCACAAGAATAAAATTGACGACCGGGCTATCTTTTAATTTTAGCAATTCTCAAAAACAGACTTACGCGACCGTTTGCACAGTACATTAGACCGTACAAAAGTTCACAAAAACAACTTTTTCTCCGTCTAGAATAATTAGTACGACTAATTTCCAAATAAAATACATCTGCTGCTTATAAAAATTTTCCGAGAAACTGATTTGGAAATCAAAATTGCAAAAAATACACAAACATATTTGCATAAGACCACGCGAGTGAATTTTAAAACTATAAAATCCAAGTCTTGTTTTGTTTTGTTTACATAAAATCGCTTTTCAACCTATGTAATGAATGAACAAACACATAAAAATGGACAACACAATCTTCTTTCGAAAAATTTCATTCAAATCTCCATAAGCTTATGTTTAAAAGCAAAACGCGAACCATTTAGAGCTCATCGACGCCGAGATGTCTCCGATGAAAGAAATCAAAACAACTGAATTTAATTGAGCGCGTTATAAACAATTCTCCCGAAAACTAGCGAGAACACAAAAAAGTCAATCACAGATTGATATCAACATAAATTCCCATCGAAAAATGTATTTTGTTTTACCTTTAAGTCCCTCCACTACTTGGAAATTGTTTAAATCTCCGCTTCTTCAGTTCTGAAACCCGAAGTGACAAACATCTTCCCGCATTGCTCCCATCCTCGAAGCAAGATTTTATCTCTGAAAGCTCTTCTATTTCCACTATAGCGAATTCTGAGTATCCCTTTTATAATTAGTATCCCTGTCTTGAGTAGCAAACCGCGAAAAAATTCAGGAGAATAACGACTTTAATTTAAACGGTTTTCTCCGCTAAACACAGCAGTGTTTTCCTAGGTGACGTGAAATTGCAAAGATCCCGGTTGTTGGGTGGCGTCATACGCGCATGTTTTGCGACGGTCTACCGGTCTCCCGCGTGTTAACCCTAAGCGACGGCGGACAGCGGCGACGGGCACACAACGCACCCGCGAAACATTCCGCTAGCCATGACCATGAAAAATGACGAGCATGGGTTCTATGGTTCTCTGGTTCTATGAGTATGGCACTCCGCGCGGGCCTTCGGCCCGCTGAGCTCCGCTATTATATGCAACTGTCCTTTTTGTGTCTGTATTCATTTTTCTTTTCAAACCCCCGTAGGAGGTTTGTTTTGCAAACCGAAATATTGGGCAAATATATTCAACTGTTTGTTTGTTCTTTTTTATCTCATTTTTCTTCCAATCTCTCATCTCCTTGCCGTAAGGATCAGTTTATTTGCCGTTTTTTACTTATTATTACGCAAATGGCTGCCTGTCTATTAATTATTAACAACAAATTCTAATTTTAAAACTTCATGAATTCTTCAATATTTCTTATTTCTCTAAATTTTACAAATCTTTTGAGAAAAACTTTTTCCTCCCAAACATACCCAAAATCGCCCAAAAAAATTACAAAACACCCCATTACATAGATTTATGAGATGATCGAGCGAAGGGTTTTTAAATTGCTTGAAACGTGAACGAGATATTTTCCTGAAAGCCACGTTGCATGTGGCGGGAAAATAGCATTAAGGTTGAATCCCGCCTTAATAGTAGAACACTATAATTAGATAAAAAAATATAAAATTCGCTATTTAATTAAAAGCAATTTTCGTTTGTTGCTTACCCAAGCCGCACCTCCTAATTTTGCACGCCTCTTGCTGTTTATTATCCCCATAACAGGTTTTTCCGGAATTGAGAGGTGGTGGATCATCACATTTGCGAGTTCTTACTTTAGATCCATCACCACATGTTTGGCTGCAGGTGGACCATGATGACCAGCGGCCCCAGTGACCATCTATGGGTGCTGCGAGTGAAGGCATAAATAATTCTGCGTTAATTACCACGGACATGAAACTATTCCGGCAACTTCAAGTACTGAGCAAAGTCACAAGGAAAAAGCTGACGCTTCACTGTACGGAAACTCCGAACACGCCGATCACTCGTAAAGTAAGGGTGGCTCGCGAAAAGATGCGAAATTAGGGAGCAGTTCACATATGCCCTGCACACCCATGAGAGAGCACCGAAGGAATTTTTTACCCCGTACGGGACTTCTGACTTGCATATATTCAAATGACTTTGAATAAGCTCAAAAGCTTATTTCTCAATACTAACCGTAACATTCTTGGGAGGGGCAAGCTACGTCTTGTGTCTGTGTTCCATATGAGTGGCCAGGACAGTCGACATCTTTGTTTGTGGACTTGCAATAACGTTGACGGTTCTTTTTACAGTTGGCACTACAAGGTCCAAAGTCCGACCAACTGCTCCATCCGGGGATGCCTGCACCTGTAAAGCAAAAACAGAAAGAAAAATATCAAACTAAGAAGAACTGCAAAGTGCCCATGGAGGGAGGGGGAGGGGATTCCCATATAAAAATGACAGGGGTGCTCATCGTAGCCTTTAAGGGTCAACATTTGTGGATTGGTACAACTTGTTGGGGTGCTAATCTAAAATGACCACCGTTAGAATTCTCGCAGTACCTCTTAGGGTATTGAGCCGCAAAAACGTGACTGGAAAGTTAATAATTGGTACCTCTAAAGGACGTCTATTCCAAGAAATAAAAGCAGTCACCAGTCTTCATAAACAATTCATATAATTTGAAACGAAGCCTTTTTTTCCTTTGCCGATTTTGGTCTCTGAATTCGAATACAAACAAAATATTTTCATTTAGGAACTGACTGACTAAACAAATAATGTTACTTACTGTTGCATTCGTACAGCGAGTTAATTTCCTGTATATCCAGTTGGGTAAATCCATTTCTCTGACCGAGCGGTCTTTCAGGGTCTTTAATGGACCTCAGAGTAGCCTTGCCATTTTTGGAAAAGCCGTCTAAACCGTAGTGCATGATACTGTCATAGTCATAAGGAACCTGAAGGGTGTCGATTGTACCACGGTCGTACTTGTTAAAGTTGTGTGCCTCGCCTGAAATAAAAAGAAATACAACATTCCTTTATTAAAAAGGCCACAGCATCATCTCGTGCGCCGTAGTCCCTATGTGGTTATTAGACTGATCTTGGGACGATCTTCGGTAAACGTAGGAAGTCTTTGGGTGATTTTCGGAACCGTCGGGTAGTCTTTGATCATATTCCGAAGATTTCGGTCTAAGGCTTTAGCATACGGCTCCAATTTTATCAGCGTTCTTCGGTGCAAACTTTGTTGAAATTTTCACGACCTATCCTGATGAAAATCGCGCTTTCTTTGGGCAATCAAAATATAAAAGTGTTTTCTATAAATGTGTTATGATCACCAACAATCTCTCAACGTTCCGTCTATTATGTTCTTCCGGAGCAACTCACGATTTTTGCCTGGCCAAGATTAAACGTGGCTGCTCTTGACAACGATTGTGTTTCGATTGTGTGCATCATCTCATATATTACGAGGAATCTTCAGGCGATAAATTTCGGAACGTTTTATGTATTTTTCGGCAAATCTCGGAAGTGTTCGGCCAAATTTGATAGCCTCCGGTATATCTCGGGTGACCCTCGACAGCTGTTTAGTGGTCGTGTTTTTTTTTTTCAGGATTAACATCGGAAATGGACTACATAAACTTTGTACCATTTTATTTTCTATGTAAAATTTCCACCAATAACCTAGTTTCAACTTACCGTCCACTATGTTCTCCCAGAGCACCTCGACATAAAGATTTCTGTCCGGTCGTGACTGCTCGTGCCAGAAGCCGATCGCATGCATAATCTCATGCATAATGGTTCCTTTGTTATTACAACCGCTGCCCAGTGAAACTTCTTGCCCGTGGTTATACCTCCAATACTTCTTCCCTACACTGGACCAGCATCTGAAAATTTCAACTCACAGATTAAGTGATATTAACATCAAACACGGGAGATAACATGCTACATCAGGATTTCCAACAACGAAAAGAGAATTGCAAAAAGCGAAATCTGAGGTGTTGGAAATGCTGATGACACTTTCGATGTTGTTTGATATTTAACAATTATTCTGACTAGTGGGAAAAAAACCCACTCGCGAAATCAAGAACTATTCCTGGAGGTGGATCCTGAGTTTGAGTAGCCAATCAGAGTTCGCGGAAAACACTATCCACAGGTTTGGTGCTGAAACTGGGTTTTCGGACAACGATGATGCTTGATGAATTGTTTGAAATTAGTTCGAGAAGTATGATTATCAATAATCGTGAAATTAAAGTATACAAAGTGCAAACGAAGGGTTGGGGACCCTATTTCGGACTTTCTGCTTTTAGTTCGGATATTGTCTTTTAATTATCACCTGCATACATAAAGATTAAAGATATCAATGAAATTTTAATTTAATGATGTTTTCAAAGCTTTGTTAAAAATATGGTGCATCTATGAACATTATTGTTTTGTATAATATATGCGAGTCCCGCGCGATGGGAGGAACGCGTCACCCGCTTTTCTCGCTCGCCTGAAACTGCTTGTTCTGCGGGGTTTGGAAATTTAAACGGGGTTGAAGTCGAAACTTCCGCAATTTACAACATTGTTCAAAAGTCCGCCTAGGCCGGAAAAGCTGTTTACTATGCTTCATGTGTGAAAACAGATAATTTGTTAATTCATACAACTGCATACAAACGAAATAAACTGTAAAGAAATAAGACTAAGAATTGTAAAACAGGGTAAAATGTTCATAACTTACCCGGATTTATGTACAAATTGAAGCCAGTTTGGCTGGTTGGTTCGCTCAACAAACCTCAAACAAGTATGTTTGTGATATTCTACAATAGCTTCCTTAACGCTAGAGTGATACGCGTCTGTAAAGTACAAAAAAAAATTCGAGAAAATTGACGGAGGCTATTTAGTCACCTGTCGTTTGACGTTACCCTAACTATTATTACTGTTGCTACGTTGTTGGCCTTGAATTTTTTTGTGTGTCATTTTCCCTTTTTCAGCACTTTACCCTTTATATTCTTAGCAAGGCGTCTTCAGCCCTCCCTAAGAGCTCGGGAAGATTGAAGATGTTAGATCAGTGTCTCAGCCCTGGGGGGAATCCCATATAAAAATGACAGAAGTGCTCTACGGCTCAACATGCTGGCGCTTAGCTCCGATTTCCGTAACATTAACTGCAAGGAGTGTTACCTCTAACCCTGGATGTAACGCTATTTCATCGCAGCACACCCCCTCCTCGCCCCACCAACCGCAGTGAATTTGGTAGGTTTCTCTGAATGAAGAATTAAAATGAAGTATTCAATATACGATGTGACTAGTGTGGCCATCCAGTTTTAATTTGACAAATGGGAACCGTCCTAGGACAGGAAGGACAGGAAGAACAGAGCTATTCAGTTCCCACCGCAATACCACGTCTCCGCTGCTCATGGAAGAAATAATAAGGTTCTGCTCTCACCTGGAAGACCCGGGTCAAACTTGTAAGGCACGATGTTATCATGCCAGAGAATCATTCTGTTCCTGTCAGCGTTGCGTTTGCGCCGGCTCGGTCCCAGGTCTCCGTCAACATCTCCCTCCTCACGCATGTCTACAGCCTTAAGGTCAAACGGCGACAAAACAATATCTCCCTCAAATAAAGATTTAGTAACGGCTGAAACAAATATGATGTGGTTAGTACAGGATACTTGAACTCTTTCGTTCAATCTGGTGTACAAGGGTTAACAATACTCATAAGCAACTCAGAAATAAGCTATTCGCAGATTAATAAAGGGGTCAGTTTCTAAACAAACTGTGGTACTGCGTCGGTGAAGGAGTGAAACACGAAAATTTGTTTTATTATTTAACTAAGTTGATAGCCACCGTAAAAAGATTTAAAAACTCACGTTTCGAGCGCTAGTCCTCCCCCCTGACGCGAACAAAGGCTAAAGCTGAAAGCGCGGTCAGCTTTTGAATCTCTTTTCGGTGGCCAATTTACCTTATCAGTTGATAAAACCAAATTTTCGTATTGACAGATTACATATGTACGCATTACGGACCTACATTAACTATAAAAGGTTTGACCTTACCCTTATTAGCTTTGTTAAGATGATTCGATATTCCTTCCTCTTCGTCAGAAGATTCATCTCTTTGACAGATTATATATGTACGCATAACGGACCTACATTTTCAAAAAAACGGTTTGGCCTTACCCTTACTAGCTTTGTTGAGATGATTCGATATTCCTTCCTCTTCGTCAGAAGATTCATCTCTTTCTGAAAAAAAATACGCTCCTTACTCTTACGACCGCCGCCCGGTTAGCTCAGTGGTAGAGTTCCGGTCTGCTGAGCGGGAGGTCGTTGGTTCAAACCTCGACCGGACCAACACTCAGGGTCTTAAAATAACTGAGGAGAATGTGCCGCCTTTGTAATGACTTCTGCAAATGGTATGACATTCTAGTCTTCTCGGATAAGGACGAAAAAACTGTAGGCTCCGTCTCACAGCACTCTCTGATTTGTTCTTGTGGGACGTTAAAGATCCCACATCACTATTCGAAAAGAGTAGGGGACGTAGACCCTGGTGGTGTGGTCAACCTTGCGGGTTGTGGGATTGGAAGGGATGGCACCTCGCATGGGACCTGAGTCCCGTTCGTGCCTTTCCCTCTGGTCTGTATGAGTCCAGAAAGTTGGATAGAAAACAGTATTAAGGCTGTGAATAAAATTCCCCTAATTTTTCTGACCATCATAAAATCCCAAAAACGAATTCAGCAGAAGTTAGAGCTGGAAATGAGTTTTAAGATACGATAATTGTTGTTAAGGCATTTGTCGAACGGCATCAAGTCGTTATTGAAATAAAGTTTAATTATGTGGGAGGTCTTGAAGATCGTGATAAAACATTTAAGAGAATATCAAAACCTCCTTTCAAGTATTTCAAGGGACCGGCAATTTATTCCATTCAATTTGTAACAAGACATTCAGCACATTGTAAATCTTCAGGGCCGGGACACCCAACACCGCCTTCAAATTTTTGGATTACAATTAGATGAAAAGTTCTCATACCGGAAATGTAAACTGACTAAAAACTAAGACCGGCACGTTTTCGAGAGGATTTTTGGTTCTCAGAAATTCCGGCTAAAGTGAAATTTCAGGAGCGCAAATGACTGCTTCAAAAATTTCTGGAAAATCATACTTGAGTTAACTTTTTCTTTCGATGAAAGGAATTTTGTTCCTAATACCTCCGTCGTATTGAATTTACAGCAAAGGTATCCGAACACAAATTGGTAGCTGATACAAATATTCATTCAAACGGCATTAAATCATTTATGAAACAAACATGACTTTCTAAAGCCATTATTGTAGTATTTCTACGTTCCCTTAGGTATAATTAAAAGAATAATATTGTTTACACGGGTATAAACTGTTTTCTAGCGCTCTGTGTAAAAGGTGAATATCGAAGAAAGCATTGCTTGAGCTTGCATTTGTAGTAATCAAACTAACGAAAAACCCGCGGCCAATCTCAACGTTCAAGGGGAAAAAAACTCTAAAAAGTTGGGGATAATGTCAAATTAGATCTTTAGAAACTCACCTTTTTGCGGAGATTTAACAGGAATCGCAGTGCTGTCCAGGATAAAACATAATGCCAGACAAGCAACGACAACGCCTTTTGCTGTAGCCATTTTATTCTACCGGTTGCAGGAAAGCCACGGGAAATTCGTACGAATATCGGCCAAGGTGCTTCGCCACCTTTTTTCTGAACGTAGAACTAGTAGTTTTGGTTTCGTTTTACCTTTTATCGTATCGATAGAATATTTCAGATGTTCTTTTCCCAAGCTAATAAGAGTAAGCTTTAAAAGAAATTTGCAAAGCTCTAAAGAAGAGGTGACAGTGTTTCCTCGCACTTGTGGTAATTTTGCATTGATTGGACGAAAGAAACCTAACACAATTATTACACGTTACATTCTAATATTAGAAAAACAAAACCTTAGGTACAAATCGTTATAGCCGAGAGCGAAGGCTAAAATTAAAGGATACCATTGCTATCAAATATCATTAACCATGACAAGGTAAATTTTTAACTTGCGATGGACGAAAAAATGAAAACACAAAGCTGAATATTTTAGCGTATTTTATACGAAAACCGAAGGTTAAGAATAACCAGACAATTGTTTAAACTAAAATGTTGGACTATTAATACCTCACACGTTTTATTACTAAAAACAGCAACAGTGATCGAAATTTTATAAAATATCAAGAATGAAACCCACTTAATTTTGTGTTTTGTCCAGTCGATATTAACAAATTGCTTTTAAAGTTTGTATTTGGCTTTGCACTTTCCGTTGCATCCGCTGTAAAAAAGATACGCTTCAATTTCCGCTTTTTCAGTCAAAGCTTAATAAAACACCATTAACAATGAAGTTGTTTCATCCGAAAAGACAAGTAAGTCAAGTAACGGGCCGGAAGACAAAATATTCAGAAACGGTGTGAAAATCGATGTCTTCGACAAACATGGCGTCTCTATATATTGAAAGAAAATTATTTAGAATTTTGATTTTTCGTCGAAGAAAATGTAGAAAGGGAACGAGCTACAATCCATTGAGGTAATTCAGGTGGACAATATATAAGTTTCCCTGGTGTAAGACTCGTTGTGCAATTTTTTCTACACCTGTATTTGTTTACCGACCACTTCCCCCCACAAACTGAAGTTAACTCTAAAATTTTCAAAATTCCTCCGTTAATCATTTTCGTCGGGCTCAGTTCCGTAAAACTGGTGATGTTCAGATCATTGATGGAAGACAATAATTATGCCAGGAAATGTTTAACAACACTTCTGATCGCTTTGCATTTCTTACAACACTTTACGAATTAAAACGGCCTTTTTTATCTTTTTACAGACCGAGGTAACCCTTAATTCATGTAATGCTTTTCTCACTTTTCGAATTAGTGAGTGAAATTCTAAGTGCGACCGTTCAAGTTAAGGTTGATGTAAAGCAGTAATTTCCTATACTGCTGGCCCGGGTTGTTCAAAAGGTGGATAGCTATTCACCGGATAAAGGAGTATCCAGTGGATAACACAATTGGTTTTGTTAATGCTTATCTACTGGATAGTGATTTATCCGGTGGATAGCGCTATCCACCTTTTGAACAACCGGGGCCTGATGATTATGCTGTACAAGGTATGGTTCTAATATTTGAGACCGTTGATGAACTTAGGTGTC
Source organism: Cladopsammia gracilis (assembly GCA_022457155.1). Taxonomy (NCBI): domain Eukaryota; kingdom Metazoa; phylum Cnidaria; class Anthozoa; order Scleractinia; family Dendrophylliidae; genus Cladopsammia; species Cladopsammia gracilis. The sequence goes on along the minus strand of JAJGOT010000061.1, from coordinate 582,141 downwards.
TGTAAATCGGGGGGGGGGGGGGGGGAGGGGGGGGGGCTCCCATATAAAATTGACAAGGGGTGTTCGTCAGAAATTTTGAAAGAAACCTCTAAAAGATACCCAGAAACTGACCTGTTTTATAGGTGTGACAATGGCCATTTTCAATTCAAAAACCTTAAGTGATACCAAACCAAATATTTTAACCCCTAAAAGGTGCGACGATCACCCCCGTCACTTTTATATGAAAGTCCCCCCCCCCCCCCCCCCCCCCCGGCAAGGAGGTAAGGTGCGAATGGTGGATAAGAAAGCCAGTGAGCACCGGACTCGTCCCCAGTCGTCTCTCAATTAAAGAGAGGAGCGCGGCCGAGGGGAGCGCGAGGTGTCCCCATCACCCCCTTCGGTCGCGCTTCTCTTGTTCCGCGTCCATCCCCCACGAGCGTCTCCCGCGTCTTGTCTAGAAAGACGACTGGGGACGAGTCAGAGTGAGCACACACTCTCAGGTAACAAAGCGTAATATTAAGAATTTGTATAGATCTGAAATTCGATCAAAAATTAATTCAACTTTTTGTTCGAAAAGCTTTAAAAATCTGAATGATTTTAAATCTCATCAGTTATCTGTTCATCTCCTGTAAGCCATTCCGAACGAGTTGGTCACGCCGGTGTAACTCTACACGAGCCCCCCCGGGGGGGGGATACTTCTGTTCATCTCCTGTAAGCCATTCTGAACGAGTTGGTCACGCCGGTGTAACTCTACACGAGCCCCCCGGGGGGGATACTTCTGTGCAGCTCCTGTAAGCCATTCTGAACGAGTTGGTCACGCCGGTGTAACTCTACACGAGCCTTGCATCTTTTATCAAACAACGTACAATAAATCATCAACTGAAGTTCTAAAACTTTATTCGTTTTTTGCCTATTGCATGATAAAATAGCAGTCATTTTCTACAGTCGTTTTATAGCTACAAAGCACGAAATCAAAACTACTTGCAACAAAGGAATTACTGAATAGCACGAGAAATAGATTCAAGAACTCCGAACATACCAGAACTATATTTAATATACAACAAACTATACAGTCGACAAAAGAACTTGAATAACATAAACAACTGCTACTAGGCTAGGCTGTTATCACGACAATGTCCGTCCACTCTCCGTGTAATTAGACTACATCCCAGCTATGCTGTTAGATTGCGCGATGACTTGGGTAAAATGTGTAAAAACAATGTTCGGCGGCAGAACTCACAGCAAAAATAAATTACTCCGTTTTGGTCTCTGCAGCGGCGAAGCTTGGCGCGTTGTATATGGGACAGAATTTGTACGATATAATTTACTTGTAAATCTACTCCACACTGGCCAACACTCTGGACACTGAAATAAAAGAAAATAACAAAACTCGATCAGTTTACTTGTAGTAGGGAAGGAGCCAGGGCATTATTCCAGAATCCCGAAACTTTTCGGGCCTGATGTGCGTTTCTCAAAACTGCCGTTTCGGGCATAATATGCAGAAAGTTTACCAACAAGCAAGTACTGCCGAAGAGGTTTCATTTGAATGGTGACAACATACATGTAGGATTTCGTCCACAGACTCAAAAGTTAGAACTACGCTACACGTCTCCATAACTGACTCTGAGAGTGGAAGGGTTAAGCTTGTGTGCTGAACTTGCCACTGGTAGTTTTGTATGAAATTCTAGAAAACTGTTTTTTGATCACATGAAGTGTAATCTCCCATGTGCTGTTATTTAGATCACCGCACAATGCTTCTCTCGAAGAAGAATGGCCTCTTGCATAATGATCCACCTAGTGGGTTTGTATGAGATTGCACAAAGCTGTGATCTGATTGGAATATGTCAACATGTTCTCCTCGTTGAATTTACGATTATCGTTAAGTGTCAAATTGCTCTGAATTTACGATTATCGTTAATTCAGAACACTGTTTCCCAGGATATTTCAGAAAAGAAGAAATAAAAAAAACCACGTTATTTGGACTGCGGGATTCGAACCCGGAACTACCGCTACTAGGAACGTCTTCTTACCACTAGACCACCGAACAACAAGGAGATGGTTAATTATATCTGCAAGATATTTATTTGAGTCTTGCATAGAATATCTTTGATCTACAGTGATTAGGCCTAAGCGCTGATTTCAAATGGTTAGCTTTTTGTTGAGGTTTGGTGATCAAGCTTTTCCATTTACTTTCTAAAATTATTTTCAAGCGAGTGATTTTATAGGCTTACTATAGGATGTAGAATAAGCGCATGAATTTTATTATGTTAAAAAATTGATGTTTGCTCAACCAGCAGCGTGGTAGTCTAGTGGTTAGAAGAGAGGATAAGTCAGCGAAGGGTCGTAGGTTCGAGTCCTGTCCGGACACTAAGGATTGTTCTTTTTCAACAAAAATGTTGATTTCCCAGAATTCCTTTCAGACTGTCAGTGTTCTGAATTAACGATAATCGTAAATTCAGAGCAATTTGACACTTAACGATAATCGTAAATGCAGAGAGGAGGACGGGTTGAATATGTACATGTCCATTACCGGTCTATTGTTGTTGTGCTTCACTGGCCGCAAGTGTCGCTTGTTCCTGGGCAGTGCCTTGCTGTTGTATAAAGGTTCCTTGTGGAGCAGCCACTGCCACTGCCGTCACTCCAGTGTGAGGGTGTTGTTGGATTTGATAAATCTTTGGATAGAACAAAAAACATCACTTCAACATACATAAAGTTACTTAAAACACACTGGTTATAAAACCTTGCAAACTTTAAAGGTGATAATAAAGGTGCCACAATTTACGTACGTTGAAAGCACCATAATCCTGAATGGTGCACAAACATTTGTTTTATGTTTACCATCACATTTCAAGTGTAGGGAACAACTTAATGGAAGGGTCTCTCTTGGTGAGTTACTCTACAGTGGAACAACACAGTTCAAAACCTGTTTTGTTATGCATTCAAGGAAAAGGCCCAAAAAGCTAACTAAAACATTTTAAGTTCAAAGGAGTTTGTCCCATGGAGAGGGGAAGGGGGAGGGGAAGGGGAAGGGGGAGGGGAAGGGGGAGGGGGAGGGGAAGGGGGAGGGGAAGGGGGGAGGGGGAGGGGAAGGGGGAGGGAGGGGGGAGGGGAAGGGGGAAGGGAGGGGAAGGGGGAAGGGGGGGGGAGGGCAGAGTTTATAGATATGTGCAGCCAAATGAGTATGTGTTTTGAGTCATTTTGGTCAACAATATGTATTGATTTGGTGGTCAGGTCTTAAAATGGGTAGGGAAAGTACATGTAACATATACATGTACCATATAATAGGCCAGGAGCGATTATTATCTTTTTCACTTCAAAAGGGGACAATCAATCAAGGGTAGCAATTATTTCAAATATTGCTTTAATAGGCAGGCCAAACACTCCTACCAAAAATTTTGTGGAGAAGGTTAAGGGAAACCAATTCATTACCTGGCCTCCTGAAGTAAAGGTGAATTCTGTTGGCTGTGCACCAGTTTGTTGTGCCTGTTGCTGAGCCTGCTGTTGTGCCTGATCAGCAGCTGCCTGTGTTGGTTGTTGTGCAGCCTGTTGTTGTTGCGCTGTTTGTTGTTGTCCTTGTTGTTGTGCTTGTGGCTGCTGCTGCTGTTGCTGAAGTTGTTGAAGCTGCTGCATGCGGATGTACTGCATTTGAGCCGGGTTGAAATGGATCTGTAACCAAAATCACAGAATTTTTATAAAAAAAATAATTCATGCATAATATTTATTTATAGTTACAGTAGAATCCTGATTTTTCAAACCCTTGATGTTTCGAACCTCCCAATATTTCGAACCAAAACTCCTTTCCCTTGGATTTGACTTCAGTGGATTCCAACTTGAATTTTTCGAACTCCCAAATTTTCTAACCAATTTCTGTTTCCCTAGGAGATTCGAAAACTCAAGAGTCTGCTGTACATTTACATGTACTTTTCACAAACTTTATTACAGCTGACTTTTAAACTGTAAGTTGCTCCCCATTAAATCTTTTCTTGGGACATGGAGGCGGCAGTTATTGGGTCAGGCGAAAGAGTAAGACCATACACTGTATGTAACAATCCCTATCCAGGCCAGGGTCAGATTGAATGACCATGGGTATGTAGATTGAAGGTAAGGTAAAGTCGCACTCGAGCCACACTTGGCCCACATGGCCGGAGCTTAACCCGGTTTCTGTTAGCATGAAGCAACTAGGAATATTGCTACTCCCCCCTGGATGGGATGCTAGTCCATCACAGGGTTACCCCCAGCATTTTATCGCCGGTACCCATTTATACACCTGGGTGGAGAGAGACAGTGTGGAGTAAAGTTTCTTGTCTAAGGAAACAACACGACGGCAGAGACCAGGCTTCGAACCACCGACCTTCAGGTTGAAAGTCTGACGCACTAACCACTAGACCACCATGCCACCCACTATGTAGATTGAGGCAGAATAATTTTTACCTTTGGTTGTATCACTTCCAATGTTTACTGTATTCTACAGTGTGGCATTGCTGTATTGCCACAATTTGAAAAAAATATTGGTGACTGGAAAAACATTTACATGTATGTATGCACATAAAGTGTGGCACACAAAAATAACACCAAGCATGGCTAACCCTTAATTTTTAGAATGAAGTATTTGGAACATGAAGATACGTTAAAAAACCCTTAGCATTAAAGTACCCATATGTTTAATTTTTTATTTTCTCATCTGAATGTAAACACCACACAAGGAACCTCTGCAAAACAATTTCGTGCTTTGCACAAAATGCGAATTTTTTATGAATAATTATTTCAAATCTTCAAAATCCTATTTTTTTGCGGTATACCCGTCCTGCTGTTAAGAAGGCCAACGGGCTCACATGTTCCTTAATCTACATCACAGTTCCTTTGTTTGAAGTTATGTGTTCCTTAATCTACGTCACGGATCCTTTGTTAACCGAGAGGGACCGAGAGGAGACTAATGCGAATGGTGGACCAAAATGGCGGCAAATTTCAAAATCAAAAATTATTTTCGCAGACGTTCATTACGTGATGCGTAGATTTAGATAAGAAAATTAAAAAAAATGTTATGGGCACTTTAATATAAAACATGAGTTTTGTAAATTATCATGCATAATCACGTTTGGTACCTTTTTCAAAATCAATATAATTTATTATAAGTAAATTATATTATAAATTATGTACCAGCATGGTAATTTGTCATATTATCTAAATTGCAATTTAAATTCACTCACAGGATACTGGACATCGCTTTGCTCCTGTGGCTGATTCTGTATAATCTGGGTCTGTCCCGGCTAAAACAAAATATATCTGTTATTACGCTACAGTATAATTATACAATGTACTGCAGTGCATCTTACAAGAACACACACCTGACCTACATGTACATGTACATGTAAGCATACATTCATTGGTGGCCCCATCCACCAACAAACATTCATTTTTAACCTCTGCAAGGAGACTGTAAGAGACTATCGTATGTAAAGCCACCAAATTTTGTGCACTCTTTCACAGCTGTCATTAAACTTTGAGGTTGCTGGGCCACACAAGCAAGGAAAATAGGCAGTCATAAATTCAAAATAACCTCCCATGATTGTTGTCCTTATAGTTATTTTCATACTAGGAGTTCCAGGTCATCATCAACACAGTTCCTGGCCATAAGAGACCACTGCTAGCTACTAATGACAGCCCTGCTCTTGTTGTTTCACATGTTGTGTGCCACAGTATAACTGTACAATGTACTTACGGTAAGCCTGGGAAAACACAAGTAAGCCATAAAGTCTGAAGTTGCCACAAAAGGAGCTTAAACCAAGATGGTACCCTGCATTTCTTGAGCTTTATACATGTAAGACACGATGACTGATTCATCACCATGAGCAATCAACTATTTTATCGCTTAAAAAGGGTTTTAAGAGGATGGATAGAGTTAACACTTACTGCCATGGTAACAATCTGTTGTTGCGGCACATTAGTGATGATGGTCTGTGGCTGGGTGCTAGCTGCCACTTGTTGTTGTTGAACTTGTGTTGTCAACTGCTGTTGTTGTTGTGGGGGTGGTGCTTGTTGCGCTTGCTGTTGTTGTTGTTGCTGCTGTTGTTGCTGCATTGTGACGTGGTGATGCTGGGCTAACTGGAAGTAGTACTGTACTTGATCTGGTGCCACCACTGTCTGTCGTATCGGGTCCTGATTAATCAATTAATGAAAATTACTTAGGATTATTTCTCAACTTAACCCTTTCACTTCCAGAGTCAATAAAAATTATGGAGACATGTAACTATTGAGTCTGCGGACAAAGTACTATGGTGTGACCATTCAAATGAAACCTCTTTGGCAGTACTTTCCTTTGGTACTATTTTTTTTTTGGAAGTACTTTACAAAATGATCCTAGGGATTTTTCCTTGAATTTTGATTTTTGGCACTCTTGGGAGTAAAGGGTTAAATACATGTAGTGGATGGTTCAAAATGATCATTCATTCACTGTGCAAAAATATGAACTTTGGGTGAAAGGATAGTACAATGTACCATTATGCATAGCTGCCATTATGACTTTCTTCACAAAAAATTAATGCTTACATTCTACTGGTGTGAAGGGGATAAAAAAAAATACAGAATTGTTTGTGTGGTCTCCGCAACAGTCATACAACTTAATTTGGCATCTGATTCAGGGAAAATTACACCACACATCCTAATCAATGCATTTTATTCACTAGATAAAGTTATGCTTCTCATTAATTTCTGTTCTTTTTAAAGTGCCCATAACATTTAATTTTTTATCTTCTCATCTGAATGTAAACATCACACAAGGAACCTCTGCGAAACAATTTCGCGCTTTGAACAAAACGCGAATTTTTAATGTATATTTCAAATCTTTTTTGCGTTATACCCGTCCCGCTGTTAAGAAGGCCAACGGGCTCACATGTTTCTTAATCTACGTCACAATTCCTTTGTTTGAAGTCACATGTTCCTTAATCTACATCACTGTTCCTTTTGTTTGAAGACATGTGTTCCTTAATCTATGTCACGGATCCTTTGTTAACCGAAAGGGACTGAGAGGAGACTAATGCGAATGGTGGACCAAAATGGCGACAAATTTCCAACAAAGACTTTAAAAAATCATAAAATATTCAAGTTTTGCTGAAATCAAAAAATTTCTTCGCAGACGTTCATTACGTGACGTGTAGATTTAGATAAAAAAATAAAAAAATAATTTGTTATAGGCACTTTAACTTATGAATATGCGAAGCGTGAAACAAGTTATAGCAGACAGGAACAAATATATGTTGCAGTTAATTTTTCTGTTCAGTTAATTTTAAATTTTAACTAGTGAATTTTTTTTAACTAGTTTATTTTTTTTTAACCAGTTTATTTTTTTCTAACTAGGTTATTTTTCTTTAACTAGTCAATCTTTTTCTGAACTAGTAAAATTGTTATGACTAGTTAGTTTTTCAAACATTCTGGGTATTTTTAATCCAAGTTATTTTTTCATGGATGAAGTGTATGTTGGGCTTTTAAGGTTATTGGTTTGGCCTAAGTGTTATAAATTAAGGGTTAGAGTTAGGTTAGGGTTTTGGTGACTTGCCATCTCAACTGTAAGGGTTCTTAAAGCGGCCAGGGTATACTGATTAGGTCTAAGCATTATGGATTAAGGGTTAGGGTCAGTTTGGGGTTAGGGACACTTACTATCTATGACAACTACAACAAATAAATAAAAGCCCCTTTAATAATATCTGTTTGGTCAACTACAATTTCACACTGCATGTACAAAGTACAATTCTTCCAATTTTTCTAAGACTTCTTCAGCCGTTTTGTTGTACAAGGCATATAACCACGAGTACTTTGTGTGGTGATCGGTGATGTGTAGTACCCACTGATGACAGCGTGAACTATCAGCACAGGAACATTTCAGATTTCGGAAATCAATAAGATCAATTTCTACATGTGACAGAAACGTCTCAGCACTGAGAGGGTTTGTTATGGGGCGTTTTTGGTGGTCCGTAACACTCTTCTGCTGGATATGAAGTGTACACAAACTTGTAAATAAAGATACTACTTGCTGTGGTATCTCAGAATAAATACCTTTTACGTAGTTATTTGTTTTGTCTCTTCCTCGGTGTACCGTGGATGAGTGGCACTGACTGAGTACTTCGTGTATCTCATCTCTCGGTACTACTATCTTGTTTCCTCTTGTGACAATTTTATCCATCTTTGACCGTCCATCCTTTTCTTCGAAAACTATTTATATCATTTTTAGAGAGTTCAGCTTCATGTTGTTGGCGTTTTTCAGGGTCTTCTATGCTTTCTAGGTAAGTCTTCGCATTTTCATAAAACGATTGGTCAATGTAAACTGTGAATTTGCTTTGAGTCTTCTGCTTCAATAGCTCTAACTTCTCGTAAAACGTCTTCTCCACACATCCTTCCATTTGAAATTGAGAAAGAACTGCTAAGTCCGCGTTTTGTGCAATAACGCATGCGTGACATTTTTTGCATAATTAATTTTGGCCGAGGGGAGTCTGGGATCAAATAAGTAATAATATAAAGAAGTATGGGGGGAATTTGCAACGTAGTCCTGTGTGGTCTAGTGGTGAAGACAGTGGACTTCAGATCTGAAGGTCGTGAGTTCGAACTCCAGGTAGGTACCAAAATAAAATTCTTTATTTCATAATTGTTGTGTTCTGTTGTGAAGGGGGGACATGGGAGTAAATAAGGGAGGGGAAGGTAGGTAGGACTAAGGGGTAGGGAGACAGGAAGGAAAAAAAGAAGGGAAGGAAGGAAAATAGAGAAATAGCGAGCAGAACAAAATTTCCCTTTTTTTTTTGACGTTTTTGTTTGTTTTTAACCCCCCAAAAAAACCATGCCCCTATTTTTTTAACCACACCCCATAAAGAAAATCCCTTTTCAGACAGTTGATAGAAAAATAAACTAGTTAAAAATAATAAACTAGTTAAAAATAATAAACTAGTTAAAATTTAAAATTTAACTGAAATTTTTTTTAACTACAACATATACAAATTTTCACTCCTTCAGTCAGTCAGTCAGTCAGTCCTTCCTCTCTCCTTCCATCTATCGGCTGTAAACTTTTTTTGGTAATTCCGCTGATCAGCGCACAAGGCTTGTGTATATATTGCCTGTACTGTTCAAAATGTGATAGGTAATGGTCACCTGCCTTACCCATGGGGAGAGCATTGGAGGGAGGGGAGGGTGGGGTGGGGAGCTGGATGCAAAGGGTGGGGGGGGGGGGGGGTCTGTGGAGCAAAATGCATAGGAGAGGGGAGGGTCCAAAGGAAGGAAGCCTTTAATTTAAAAAAAGGCCCCGGTTTGCATTAAAAATGGCCTTTTTAATATTTTACCTGTCGCTTGGGAGGTTTGAGTTCATCTCTTGGCACAATATCAATGAGAAAATCAAACTGGTCGAACTTTGTTATTGCCATGGCAATGTCATTCCTCTGCAAGTACAGATAATTATGACATAATCAGCAATAATGATAAATTATGTGAATTATTTTGAATTTAAAAATTTTCAAACCAGTTTGATTTTTGTTTTCCATTGACTCAGATTATGATAATGGACAGAGGACAATAAACATTAACCTGGTTTGAAAAATGTTAAGCCAAAATTAAAATTTGACCTACAACATTCATGTACAACATACATTAGACCAATCTCATTAATATGGCCACCCCAATAATGCAGTCAGATTTTGGTAGCCCAGTAATGGCCGGATTAACATTATGTATCTTCTTACAACCCAGTCAAAATGTTTTTGAGTAGTAGGCAAGATGGCTGGAGTAGTAGGCAGCAGAGGCCACAAGCTTGCTAAGACGCCATCTTGTTTGTAACTGCAAGAGCATTCGCTGCTGACCATTCACCTGGCTCGTTTTCCCACATAATGCTCAAGGCGTTCCAAGGCCCCAGTAACCCTGTCACTCAGCACGCAAGGTTTGTTCATGTGCGGCTCGATTCACGAGAAACATTTTATGTTTTTGTTACAATTTGAACTAGAAGAGACCTCGTATTTGTTGTTAATGAAGTTTAGTGTATAGCAGGCAGCAGATATTTCGTTGAAGGCGGCAAAATCGCCGGCTGCCGGCACATTTTGACTGGGCTGTTCTTACCTGAAGAGTTCTTCTCTTATTATCTTCTGTGTGTATCCAAGCTCTGAGAGACAATTCATTTATGAAAATTTGAGCAGCCTTGGCGAATAAAACAGGAGCCTAAACAATAATTTAAAAAAAAAGATTACTCAATGCAAAAGGGCATTTCCATATTTCTACTATACATACATAAGCAAAATTTAGAATCAATACTACTAATACAACATACTAGTACAACTTCCTTGTCCATCTGCTGACAGTAGAAAGTTTGATGTTTTTGGCATATCAATATTCTTATGCATAAAAGAACACATAATGCTACATGTACAAGAATTCATAATTCAAATAATAACAACCTTACCTCTGCACTGATCATCTGTGGAGTGAAAGGGAAAACAAATTATTATTTTTTTTAACATGAAATTTCTATCTGGCTTATTAATTACATGTAGCATTCAATAATTATGAATCACACAAGTTCTAAAACTTCATTCATTGTGCCTGTTATATTTTAAGCAACATTGGTTTGTTCAGCATTGCACACATGGCTGTACTTTGATACTTCATACTGGATGAAATAATTAAGTTGATCTTATACATGTATGTGACTCCTACAATTTTCTTGAGGTAAATGAACTGATGATGATATTATTACACAACAACTACATATAATGTCCTTATTCTTAAAAGTATCATTTCCATTGTCAGATAATTGGGAAAGGAAAATGGCAGCCCTTGCTACTGTATGTGCTCAAAGTTCAAGCTGGAATGAAACATCAAAACAGTGTAAAGTGTGGTCTTTTTGACTGATTATACATAAATTTACAGCCTCACAAAGCATGGAGCTTTTCATTTTCTTGCCTCTAAACTTGAATTACCTGACTTGAAACTAACATAAAGTAGCAAGTTGCAATGAATAATTTATATAATAACGTAGAAGATTAGACTACAGTTTTGACAAGTTAAACTGAGCTCACCACCCCCCCCCCCAAAAAAAAGGTAACAACATTGTTTTGATGGTTGTCATAAAGATCAGCCCATAAACAGTACATGTTTTAGCTGCCTAAAAGCACATGAATGTAGATTTTATTTGCAAATTACATTGTAGTTAATAATTTTTATTAGCTTCTATGAGATACATGTACTGACCTTTACTTCCTCATCTTGTTTCATTATCTTTTTAATTCTTGCAAGTGGTAATTCTTGAATTTTAAAATCACCCTGAAAAGAAAGTGTGCTCTCTACATTTATAACAACAACAACACAGTCACAACAATAGGAGAAGCGAATGGATGTAGAGTTTACAGAATTCTTTGCTAACTACACTTAGGTGTATAAGGATTAATTCATATACGTTGTAAATTTTGCTGCATGTAAAATCACTGTTCAGAAGTGCCTGTATAGTTTATAGCAGTTCCTACAGAACATTACTGCCAATTTCTTCAACATGAAGCAGCAAGACCAAGATTAGACCATCGAACTGCCCTCCACTCCACCTCACAGGTAAAAGCTGAGCATTGCTCAGACCTGTTCTAATGCGACTATTAGATCTGGTACCCATTTATATGGGCATGACGTGTACATATGTACACTCTGGGTGAAGTTTGATCTACAGTATGTGTATTTGGTTCTCTAGCTAATGATTAAAATAATAATATTGTCACAGGACAATTGAAATAATATTGTTGTCAAGGTCTCCCTGAAATAATAAACTGATACCAAGATAAACAAGTTTCGACAATAGCCCTCTTGGCTTTACAATGCATAATTTTTATCTCATGTCCAGAATGCTATCACTGGACAGGCCATCCAGTGCTGTCATCAAGGGCCAGTAGCCGGCCAAAACAGCCGGCTACGTACTTGGCCATCCTCAGCCGTCTACTGTCGTTTCATTTCACTGTTACTGTTGAAGAGAAAGCTTACAGCAATAAAAAAGTCCTTCGAAATTACTTGTGAGACATTCTTTTCTATTTTTTTAGTCAAAGTAAATATGTATTAATCTGTGTTACAACAGTTTTAAATGTCGGCAGCCGATGTGATGGGCTACTTGATCTCTTTCGAAGTTATTGAGGGTCTGTGGGTAGCACCTGGAACATTTTCACAGGTGGTTCCCAGTTTTGCGCGTACATATAATCTCCGGGGGAAATAACATTGTGTCCCTGCCGAAGAAGTCTTTGGTGCTCGAGTGCCAAGCCGCCTACTTTCCATTTTCAGCCTGCCACTTACAAAATTAAAGACAGCTCTGCAATCAGTAATGTACTTCCCACATACGGTAATGTTAAATGTAAACCTTACATTTCACTTACAGTATTCATGTTTCTGATCTCCTGCATTTGACGAACCCAAAATGTGGCTAGAAGTTGTGCTGCCTCAGATTGACCCTAAAAAGAAATGATTATTTTTGGCAATGAACAAAAGTTGAAGAGGAAAACCTAGACATACCATAATGGTAATTGGCTTGGATGGCTCTATGTAATGTGAGGAAATAAAAGAACCACTGATGATAAAACAAGTCTTGGCTGTGACCACCAAGGATACCCCATAACTTGATGTTACATCTCTATCATCATATGTGGCTAAATGCAATTTAGGCAAAGTTAAACTCGAGTCAATGCAGTCAGCAGTGTGTGACAGTATATGTCCTGTGGGGCATCCCATGGGTTATTCACTTGTCTTGTTTGTGCCGTAGGTTACATTTTCCATTGCATCGCATTCAAGCTGCTTGTTGTAGAACCTTCACCTTGCTGTTAAGCAAATCATCGTGAAGTCTTGCCCCGCCCCACCCATTGTCAGCCTTGGTGGACTTGGGTAAGCATGAGGTTAGGTAAGTAGTTTTTCTACTGAGTGATTTATCAGTGTGACAGTGCCCTTGTGGGGCTACCGTACATGTAGAAGTAGTTCCTGTTTTCAGGGTTGCCATGGATAAGGATATCTCCCTGTTTGCCTTGAATCGCACCAGCTCCCAAACTCATTTATTGATGATGAGTTTAATCTGAGGTTTTCATAATTTGACAGTTTGAACAAAGCTCTGAACATTTTAAAAAAGGAGTGTTACCATGAACCATTTTTGGGGATGTTTTCCTATTCTCTTCTGTGTATAATGTACATATGTATGTTATCAGCACTTCAAATATAAAGCAAATTGAGATTACATGTACATGGTGTGAATGTGAATTTGTTGATCAGACCGATATTAAAATTTGACTCATAAATGTATATTCATGGGCATTAGGAATATTGGAATTAAAAGTACATTGTAGCAGTGGCTGAATCAGGTTTGTGCTCTACTGACTTTGTGGTTGGATGACAAGAAAAACTTTATTATTTTGTTGCATGAAGCTTAAGTGCTGAGCAGCCTGGACTTAATAGTTGGAAGCTTTTGGGCACCTTGTGATATTTATTGAGTATAGCAAAGCCTTGTGAACTGTACTGCATTCTGCATGATGTGTATTTATGATGTGGGTAACTCAATTACTGGTTAATTGTAATTTGTGACTGAGGAATGGAATAGGCTGTGCTCTAGCAGTGCATGGGTGCCACGGACAACATATTTTTGTCTTTGGGCAACAAGGAAAACTGAGTTTTTGCACTTAACTGAACTGGTGGGCACCCTAAATTTCATACACTGTAGTTGGACTCCCTATCAGGGCTGTTACTAAGGGCCGGGGGCTGGGAATTTCTCCTGGCTACTATGAGCGTGACCCCCAGCTACTTTCATAGGAAAATAGAAGGAAAATAGAACCAAACGAACTCCCCAGCTGCTTGATTACCCGCCTACTAATTGCATTTACCCAGCAACTTGAAATCTTAGTGACAGCCCTGCCCTATAATAACTCTTACAGCACAGCCTTGATAATGGCATGGTACATTGTAGCATTTGAGATTTGGCAAATCGACAAGCACATAAAAATTAAAACCATCATAAATAATTTATGAAAACAACAACAAAAATATATATACGTTACGAAAAAAAAATGTCTTTGTCTTCAATGTAAGCTTACAAGTCACATTCATGTACATGTACTTGCACACTGGTTTTCATACGTTTATAACCTGCTATTGTTGATGTACAAAAACTGATCTTATGATCTCGCGATCAGCTAGTGATGAAAAGATCTGAATAGCCCATTCATAATTTACACAGCTTTATACAATGCAACGTGACAAATCGCTTTGGAGAAAGTATCGTCACCAATTGTCTGAATTTTATTTTTATACTCTGCACAGCTGTATTGGGTTGGGTCTAATAAACGATTCGAAAACATCTACGTGGCGAAAGCCAAATTATACAAGACAAATAAAATAAATAAGGTAAGCTTATAAAAGCGACACACCACTTCAAATACTCAGGAAAACTGAACATCTGCCGGCGGGCCGATGAGTGATCACGACGATTCGAAAACAAGCATGCAGCGAAGCTATTCTGAAAAATTAAGCATATTATCCAAAAGAGTATATACTCTTAAACACTTACCGATGGTGCATACACTTCTCCCATATCTGACTATTATCTCGAGGTAGCACACAACAAGAAAAATGGAGAAAAATCCCTTAATTTTCTTTTCGAAGTAACGCTGTTTACAACTTTTCAGTCAAAATGGCGTCCCCTTCATTTCATTCTCGCCCCAGACCCTTGCAATCGTTTGTAATGCGATAAGAATTATGGGTAAAGGCGGCCATTTTGTTTTTCTCCATTCTCGTTGTGTTTTTGTCGTATATATATTCAAGCAAAATGTCAGGAGGAGATACCTCAATGGCCTTCAAGACATGGGAAATGTCAAATAATATCGAGACAGTCAACAGCGTGGACGAAATTTTCAAATACGACCGCCAGCAACAGCAAGAAATTCTTCAAGCAAAACCGTGGCAAAAAGAGTGAGTTTTGTCTTATGTACAAGCTTTATAACTTTATTCCTAATCTTATATATAATCTTATAGTTTTAAGCTTACTTGTGCTTTTGTTTGTTAGATAACGTTTCATCTTATTTTATTAATGTTTCAGTCCACACTACTTCAAGTACATTAAAATTTCCGCCTTGGCCTTGTTGAAAATGGTATGGAATAAACTTAAGCTTAGCTTTTTAAAAAAAAAAATACTTGCATCTAATTTGAAGTTACAATGGTCTTAACCATATGTTATTTATGTACATAGTTCTAAATTTAAACATATTGTTCTCTAACTATGGGGATAATGATGGGACATGATATGAAGCCTGCATGCTGTGAGAAGGCCCTCTTACATGTATTTGAGGTCCTGTCACAGGCAGCCCAAGCTCAAGCTATGAGTCACTGGAGATGATATTGCAAAATAGTGGTCATGGCGAAAATCTAAGAGTTTGTATGGGGATATTTATGATATGCTTTAGAAAACATAAATACTATAAAATTCTTAATAAAATTACCTTATCTTACATGTACTTCCATGGTGTATTACTTGCTGTCTGTGCTCTTATTTTGCTGATTTGAGGCAATTTTAGCAAGTTTAAGCTTCCTTGGTTTTCCACTTTAAGAGACAGGACAAGGCTTTACAGTCCAGTTCAGAATGCCCTATGCAAGAAGCGAAAAATCAGGAAAACCGTTGAATCTTTAAACTCACTAAAATCGCCTCAAATCAGCAGAATAAGGGCACAGACAGCAAGCATATGTCGTAGGTTAAAATTATTTCAAACTAGGTTAATTTTTATTTTCCTTTGTCCCAAATTCATTTCTGTAATCTCAGACAAAGAAAAAGAAAAATTAACCCACTGGTAGTTTGAAATTATTTTAACCTAAAATAATTTTAACTTACAACATATACATGGTGTGCATGGTTGCTTGTTGTTGAATTTGGCCATCCCTGAATGCAACGTCTAACTGGTTGAAATTTGACAAGCACCACAATTGCAAAAATAGTCAGGGTGAATGGTAGGACAGTGTTATGTGTTGTGCCATCATGGGAGATTGTTCTCACAGTACAGTGGGTAAAAAATCTCTGATTGGGTAATAAAAGGCAGAAACCCTTTACACTGGTATATCTTGCATTGTAACATCAACTACTGCTGACTGTCTTCTTTTCATTTTGTGTTACCAGGTAATGCATGCGAGGTCGGGTGGAACACTGGAGGTGATGGGACTAATGCTGGGTAAAGTTGATGGTGATACCATGATTGTTATGGATGCATTTGCCTTGCCTGTTGAAGGAACTGAAACAAGAGTAAATGCTCAGGCTGCTGCTTATGAATACATGGCAGCATACATTGAATCTGCTAAACTGGTAAGGCATGATCCTAAAAGTAATTAACAATTATTGGATGAGGTTGAGCAAAAAAAAAAAATGATAGCGATAATTATCAAGGCCAAAGTTTGTGTTATCTGCCGAAGCCGAAGGCTGAGGCGGATAACACAAACTGAGGCCTTGATAATTATCGCTATCATGCGAAAACCGAATCCAGTAATTGTTTTATTATGCATATTCCTGAGCTGCACTTGTAAAGACAAGAACGCGCACAAAAAAGTGATCAATGCACAGCAGTCAACTTATAAGTAAACAACTTACGTCACTTCTGCATGCATAAAACTATTGTCTGTAGGTATGACGTCACTTCTGCATGCATAAAACTATCGTCTGTAGGTATGACGTAACAGAAACAGCAAGCAATAATTAGCTGCGTGCTTATAGCCAATCAAAATCGAGCTAGTGACACCAATGTATAATAATGTTGTTTATCAGGATGTGAGAGAAATAACAGCACTTAAACTAGCCAAAAACTACAGTTTTGGCTAGTGGTTTTTATATCCCCAGATGCTTCATTTGGTATGATGATTTACAAGACAGTGTATTGATATGATATCACATAATGAAAAATATCTATTTGTCAGACCAGTGAAAATTTATTTTGGCTTGGAAAATTTGACATCTGGGACTACAATTGGCAACAAAATTGTTGAGACACTTTGATTTTAAGGTGCAATCTTTGGTATCCTGGACGTACCGGTACATTTACAGAACTCCACCCTCCCGCTACCCCCTCCAGTCAATGTTGTATTTTTCCCCACAGTCACAGACCACACATTGAATAGGAGAGGGGGGAGGGAAGTGACGTTTTTGTAGTAGAAGTAAGAAAATAAGAGAAAAAAAGTCATTTTTGATACCAAATCTGTAAGCCTCTACAGTAGGCTAGTAATAATTTTATTTTTGAATGGCTCAGAGAAAGGGCGTAAAGTTGGTCTCCGTTTATGTCACATACGTGAATAATGAAATCTCAATTCTTGTTTGAATTTACAGCAATCAATGTGCATTTTTTTAAAAAAAAAAAATTAGCAGTGGCACAGTAAATGTTTGTAACAATGTGTCTTTATAATAATCTATATCAGGTGGGTCGTCTGGAGAATGCAATTGGTTGGTATCACAGTCACCCTGGTTACGGCTGTTGGTTGTCAGGAATTGATGTGGGAACACAGATGGTTAATCAGCAATTCCAAGAACCTTTTGTAGCTATTGTGGTTAGTATGGGTCTTACTGTGTACATGTACATATTACACAAGAAGTAAAAGCATGTTGCTTGGAATTTAGAATTCTGTTCATAACCTCTGTACTTTAAGCCTAGTACAGTTGACTCTCTTTGCTTGAGTGGCAACCATAAAAAAAGCAAGCACAGAAAAATTACGTTTTATTTGAGCTATTTTGAAAAAAATAGCTCATTAGCAGGCGCAAAGGTTGGTTTGTGATGTTTGTTTGTTAGTATGTATGTATGTATGTATGTATGTATGTATGTATGTATGTCTTGGGTTATGTCACACCAATCAGATTGTCTCTAGTATGTACACCGTGTACTATGTCAGCCAATCAAATTTTCGCTTTTAAAATGGTATTACTGAAGGTCAAAGAAGGGCACTTGGCATGAATTGAAAATCAGCCATCTTGGATGTTCGCGATTGTTGCCTCAAACACTAAAAGTGTAAAGTTTTGAAGATTTGTTGGTTGGGAACTGTGCAGTAATCCCGACTGGCTTGCTAACATGGCAATAGGCAAGGGCATTTATTCGGAAATACTGCCTAAAATGTGCTCTATGCATGAATTGTACAATTAATGGTCTGCGAGGGATGAGACGTCCAAAAAATGTGGACTGTGGTTACGTTTATACACACAAAGTGAGCTTGTACTGAAATAAGAAAGTATAGCTTTATTGCAAAAACGGCAAGCGGATTTCAAATAATGTGATGCGGAACATGAATTGGATGTTTCAAACCTGGGTTTCAAGCGATTACTATTTGAAATGGTATCTTTTTTGTCAGTCACGTTGTCTGCCCGTGAAAATGTTGAACTTTGTCCTTATAGAAACTTGTCCGGGATGCATGGAGTTCAACAGAGAAAACTTAATGTAATTAATATACAATTTACAGTATTTAAAATGTTTATCTTTCTGTGAATTAATGTGAGCAGATGTGTAGGTTATTAATTGTATGCCCCAAGCGATTACTACAAGCGAGTAGCGACTGTATTTTGTATGAGCAGTCACGTTGTGTGCACGTGCAAATGTTGAACTTTGTCCTTATAGAAACTGGTACGTGATGGAATTCAACATGTTTTTGAGAAAACGTTAATTCTTATGGTGCATTAAAAAACGCCTGTTCAAAAAACTAATAGTTGCAAAATTCATTTTGGATGCGCTAAGTTTGAAGTTTCTGATTTAAGACTTTTCTGGTCGACATTACAAGAAAAGATGTTTGGTTCCAAATGTTAACCTCAAGGTTGTGGTTTTGAGTTGAAAACAATTTAATCTAATTAGTTTCTGTTTCTATTTGCACGACTTTTTTTGTGGAGAATAAAAACAGTTGTTTGAATACTATTAGTTGCAATTTGCAAGGAGACTACCAATATTCATTTTACATGCGTTTAGTTTCTGTTAAAGACTTTTCTGGTTGACATTACAGAAACAGGTGGTTCAAAGAATTTTTGTCACAAATTTAATAAGCTTGTGGTTTAGAGTTAAAAACTATTTAATTTAATTAGTTTGCGTCTTCCAGGCCAAAGGGGACCATTTCCACGTTTCTTTTGTGAATAATAAAAGCAACTTTTTAAAAAAAAGACTAGAATTTTCAGAAAATAATAATCCTTCAATTTGGATGCATCAAATTTCTGTGCAGGACTCTTCTGGTTGACATTTAATACACTGATTACAGAGACAAGTTGCTCATTTCACTGGGGCCGTAGTTTCATCATAAAATAACTCCGAAGATCCCGTGAAAAAGCTAGCCAAAACTTCCCACCTATTTTCATACCCTAACCCTTTAGGCTAGAATACAAAAGCAAACTTTGCATTTTTCCACCTAAATAGAGTTTTGGTCCCAGTGGGCCCGTTTCTCGAAAGTCCCGACAACTTTTCGGGCCCGCAACTCATATTCAAATCAGAATCTATAAAATGGTGATGCATTTTTAGCCCTCAAACCAGCTCGACTTGTTTTGTCAATTTAGAATTTTATTGCTTAGCTTTCAAAATCAACAAAATTTTAATTTTTAATGAATACATTGCGCACATAAGATAGCTTTCCGAGCCCAAAACGTTATCGGGACGTTCGAGAAACGGGACGCAGTTCGTGATCTCGGTAGTTTTTGGGGGTAGGGGGCAGACCGGAGGATTTGAAAAACGTATATCTGCAGGCGGTTATTTGTGCTAGTTTTCTTCCACTGTTTTGTTGCTTTCACCATTTCATATCATTTAGGGAATTTTCAAAATAGCTCATGCACGCAATGCGTGCCTATGTTTATAACTAAGGCAAAAAAGTACACATACAGTACATCGTTGTACACTTGTGTTAGTTTCTTTGTTTTTCTACAACAATACTCATTCATTCATTTATTCATGCATTCTTATTCTCAAATGGGTTGCGGGGGTTGGGGGGGGTATGGCAAAATAGTAGGGGCTATTGGAATTTCCAAGGGAGCGGGAACTCAAAGGCAAAGTTTTTAAAGGGAAGTATGTAGCTGAATACAGTAAAATGGAGTGTACCCGGTACATAGGGGTGGAGGGATCCAGATCATCAAAAGAACCCTCAGTGGTAGGGTAATGGATATTTCTGAAAGAACCCATTGAATATTTTTTTACTGATAATAATATATTGAGAATCACCTATTCTTTCATAGATTGACCCTACTGATAATAATTGATTGAATAGATTTTGAATAGAATAGAATTTTGAATAGATAGAATTTGAATAGATTGACCCTTACTGATAATAATATATTGAGAATCACCTATTCTTTCATAGATTGACCCTACAAGGACTATTTCGGCAGGAAAAGTGAATTTAGGAGCATTCAGAACTTATCCAAAGGTACATGTGTACATTGAAATTTCATTTATTTAGGTGCATATTGTTTTAAACCTATAAGTTAACCCAAAATGATTAATTTCCTCCAACATTTATATTTACATGTAGACTGGTTCTCAGCTAGATCACTCCACTTGTGACTCTTAGTAAAATCCAACACCGGATTAGTCAATTTTTAAGCCAGGTCAAACTGAGGAGACTTTGTTGTGCCAATTAGCTCACAGCATAGATTTTATAAACAACTATTTTGTTGTTTCTAGATGAAGAATATACTGAGTGGCTGTAAAAACCATGAACACATTGACTTCATTTTGACATGTTGAGATTGCTTGGCTTTTTTCAATCAAAAATGCCTCTCCTTGTAATTATAATTTCCATTTTGCTGTTTTTGTTTGTGTAAGCCTGATGAAATTTGAAAACACAAACATTTTGTGCCTTTCAATAATTTATACAGAATGTATGTCGAGAAATTGGATTCAAATCCACCAATCACAACCGGCTATGGACATGACCTTTTGAATCCATGCTGTATAATATTATTATACACAATATCTGTAAACATAAACATTGTCCTTTTTCAATTTTGTAATCAGGGCTACAAGCCTCCAGATGAGGGACCGTCAGAATATCAGACTATTCCTTTGAACAAGATTGAAGACTTTGGAGTTCATTGTAAACAGTATGTTTGAACACATTATTCTTTGTTACCCAGGGTTCTCCTTATCAGGCGGTAACCGGTAAAATTTACCGCTTGAAGCAGCACTTATTACCGCCTGTAACCGCTTGCCCCTGGAAAATTTTTAAGAAACACAGTTTTCCTTTTACCGCTTAGCAAAAAATCCTTTACCTGCTGAGCTGAAATTTAGGGAGAACCCTGGTTACCTGTGATTGCATTAATGAATAACGATAATCTTGCACATGTTGTGGTTCAAATTTTTCTTTGGTTTAAAAATTTTGAAACCATTTTAATTTTCGTTTTCCTTTGCCCCTTTTCATGGAAAATAATGATAATTTGAGACAAAGGAAAGTAAAAATTAAACTGGTTTCAAAATTTTCAAACCAAAAAAAAGTTTGAACCACATACAAACATACAATTACATGTATGTATAATTTTGCATAATCATTTAATACAGTTCAACAGTGCTTTGAGGGCAATTTTCTTGATCCAGGAGAAAAGTCCTATGTACATGTACATGTATGTTCTCTAAAATTAACATAAGAGGGGGACATTGGGATGCTCTGAATACCACAACACCATGAAAAAAAACACTACATCACTACATGGAAAGTTTCAAGACGAAACACCGACAACGCAATATATTTAAATGAAAATGGCTTGCGATTGGCTGCTGAAGCATAAAATATTATCTGGCAGTAGTATTTGACCATACTGTGTTACAAATTAAACACAGGTTTAACAAAGGTATGGCTTTTAATAAAGAAACACAGATAAACAAAGATATACATGAACTAAGCTAATTTAGTTCTGACAAGGATGACAAGAGTCGAGAATTATTGAACAAGGGTCCAACAAGAACACTGCAAATAATTTCTTTTCACTGAACACTGGAGGTTTAAAAACACAAACAATGCATACCGCAGGATTTGAGATCACCACAAACCCCAATGTCTCCCCCCCCCCCCCCCCCCCCACAAAGTACTACCTGTACAGTATTTTTAACCATACTGAAAAATTCTCATACAAAGTTAACCTCACTAATGTACATACAATTTTGCTACTGTAATTTTATTAAGTGTTCCAAAAAAATATGTCAAATGCGCTTCTCCAAACAGCTACGCATGTATACATGTATTTTATCACTTTGGTGTCTGAATGATTGGGGTTTGACTGCATATTTACTGATAATACTTTAACCTTCATTAATTTTACAGGTACTATTCTTTGGAGGTTTCATATTTCAAGTCATCATTAGACAGAAAGCTTCTAGAAATGCTGTGGAATAAATACTGGGTTAACACACTCTCTTCTTCAAGTCTTCTCACGGTAAGTGGCTTTTGTACCAGAGCAGCAATCATAAATATGTGACTTACAGTATTGTGCAAAAGTTATGCAAACAATTTTGTTGCCACTCAGCAAAATATCATTCCCGCTCAGTGATCTTTCGTTGTCACTCTGCAAAAAGTCATTGCAGCTCAGTGAAAAATCGTTGCTGCTCAGCAAAAAATCGTTGCCACACAGCAAAAAAAATATTACCACTCCACGAAATATCGTTGCCACTCAACGAAAAATATTGTGGCCATTCAACAAAAAAATTAACATGAAGTCCAATTACTAATTTATCGCATCAATAACAAACCTTGACATTAAAAAAATAATCTATATGAACTTTAATCTACTATAAACAACTTTGTTAGTGTAACTGATTGCTGCATGCTCCACATAGGTGTCCAATTACTGCTATCAAATTGCAAGTGACCGTGTGCCAATAACTTAAGAAATAAACATGTGGATAGCCAATCGCCATCAAGAATTTTGTAATAGATGAATAACCGCTTAACAAATTATGTGTCTAATGCTCTATCTGTTTAGTTTTCACACCTCCCTGTGGTTACGCTGGCTGGTGTGGTGAAGATTTTACCTGTGTAGCAGGCTAAAGGTCAGTTCTCTTTTATTTTCAGAATGCAGATTATACCAACCATCAGATTGCAGATCTTTCAGAGAAATTGGAACAAGCTGAGTCTCAAGTAAGAAGCCAAGTCAGTTTGATATCTGTTCAAGTTGTTTGTTTATAATATTGATTGTTAGTTACTCCCAAAGTTGCAGCTTAAATTAAACTACTGGTGTGTTCTGTTTGCCTGTCATAAAGCTAAAGCTAATGTTAACACAGTTGGCTACTGTTAACACAATCTCATGTTTGTTAAATTTGGCTTGTTTGTTTTATCATCATCATCATCATCATCATCATCATCATCATCATCATCATCATCATCATCATCATCATCATCATCATCATCATCATCATCATCATCATCGCCATTGTCATCCTCTGTTAGGTTGGTCGTATGGGTAGTTTTATGATGGGCATGGATCAAGACAAGAAAGAAGAAGGAAAGCTGACAAAAACCACTAGAGACAGGTACAGTAATTTAGTTTAGGTACAGGTACACAGTTACATCAGCAACATTTGGGGATTCACTATAAGATGTCCATGTTTTTCAGTCTCTCATTTGTTACTTCAACTCATCTAGCTACCCAGTCCACAACGATATCCCTTCCCAATATGTCTGTGTAAAGGCTGTGTTACCGACACTGTGAATGTTTCAAGCTTAGTGTAACATACCTTGGAAACCGACAAAACTTTTGAGAGACAATTTACAGGAGCCGTTGCAGAAACTAGAATCGCTTTATACTCTTTCTGCAACGGTTGCAGCGACTTTCTTTTTCGGTGACCGTTTTCATCGGATACGTGTGGACAGGAAGCGAAAACGGAAAAAAACTTTTGCGTTTACAAACGGAAACGGATACGTGTGGACGGGGCCTAAAGGCTGGTTCTCATATAATCGTCCCGGTCGTCCGAGTCGTTTCAAAAGTTTTTTTTAAACGACTCAGACGATCGGGACGACTCAAGCGATTTGGGTTCTCATATGATCGTCCCGGTCGTCTCGAACGTCATCATCATCATCATCATCATCATCTTTATTTAAAAAACACGGTAAATACATCAGGCGTTAACAATTTCATATAAACTACAATAGCGCAGTCGTAAGTAAACTGTGTCCGACAACATGTTTTGGGTAATAATACTGCATTCTGGGGTACATTTGGGTCGCTTCGATCGCCTCAGTGGTCCCGGTCGCCTGAGAGTAGTTCTCATATGATCGTCCCTGATTATTCACGATCGTCCCAGTCGCTCGGATAGAACACAGTTCTATCCAAGCGACCGCGATCGTCCCAGTCGTCCGGGTCGTTTGCGATCGTCCCGGGTCGTCTCAGAAGTGTTCTCATATAATCGTCCCGGTCGTCCGTGCACTTTTTGAAACGATTCGGACGACCGGGACGATTATATGAGAACCAGCCTTAAAGCCTGGTTTCCATATAAAGGTTTCCATATAATCGCAACGATCGCAGCGATCGTTACGATCGACGATCGCTGCGATCCTTGCGACCCTTGCGATCATATGGAAACCAAAACGTTGCGATCCTTGCGATTGCGATCGCAGAGATGGAAATTTTTCTGTCTCGGCGATCACAGTCGCAACGGATCGCAGCGATCGTCGATCGTAACGATCGCTGCGATTATATGGAAACCAGGCTTAAGTGTCTTTGACTGTGGATCGCCTGGATGGAAATGGATTGCAACTTGATAAAGTTGGCCAATTCTTTCAAGTTTTTCCCTTGTGTCTTGGATAAATCGCTTACATCTGATTTTGGATTGTTCTTTCTTCGAGAAATAACTTGGTTATTTTCATCTCGGTGCTCTAACAGCGTTTTGTGTCAGAGCAAAGGTACTTTGTCAAACATTTAGTCATTTAGAGGAGTTTCGACCAAAACGTTCCCGTGACGATGCCTCAGTTGACAATAGCCCGTGGATTAAAATTAGCAAAATTACCATAAATATATATTTTTTGAGCTATTTTGAAAAAAATAGCTCATTAGCAGGCGCAAAGGTTGGTTTGTGATGTTTGTTTGTTAGTATGTATGTATGTATGTATGTATGGATGGATGTATGTCTTGGGTTATGTCACACCAATCAGATTGTCTCTAGTATGTACACCGTGTACTATGTCAGCCAATCAAATTCTCGCTTCTAAAATGGTATTATTGAAGGTCAGAGAAGGGCACTTGGCATGAATTGAAAATCAGCCATCTTGGATGTTCGCGATTGTTGCCTCAAACACTAAAAGTGTAAAGTTTTGAAGATTTGTTGGTTGGGAATTGTGCAGTAATCCCGACTGGCTTGCTAACATGGCAATATCAAGGGCATTTATTCGGAAATACTGCCTAAAATGTGCTCTATGCATGAATTGTACAATTAATGGTCTGCGAGGGATGAGACGTCCAAAAAATGTGGACTGCGGTTACGTTTATAGGTGAGCTTGTACTGAAATAAGAAAGTATAGCTTTATTGCAAAAACAGCAAGCGGATTTCAAATAATGTGATGTGGAACATGAATTGGATGTTTAAAACCTGGGTTTCAAGCGATTACTATTTGAAATGGTATCTTTTTTGTCAGTCACGTTGTCTGCCCGTGAAAATGTTGAACTTTGTCCTTATAGAAACTTGTCCGGGATGCATGGAGTTCAACAGAGAAAACTTAATGCAATTAATATACAATTTACAGTATTTAAAACGTTTATCTTTCTGTGAATTAATGTGAGCAGATGTGTAGGTTATTAATTGTATGCCCCAAGCGATTACTACAAGCGAGTAGCGACTGTATTTTGTATGAGCAGTCACGTTGTGTGCACGTGCAAATGTTGAACTTTGTCCTTATAGAAACTGGTACGTGATGGAATTCAACATGTTTTCGAGAAAACGTTAATTCTTATGGTGCGTTAAAAAACGCCTGTTCAAAAAACTATTAGTTGCAAAATTCATTTTGGATGCGCTAAGTTTCTGATTTAAGACTTTTCTGGTCGACATTACAGGAAAAGATGTTTGGTTCCAAATGTTAACCTCAAGGTTGTGGTTTTGAGTTGAAAACAATTTAATCTAATTAGTTTCTGTTTCTATTTGCACGACTTTTTTGTGGAGAATAAAAACAGTTGTTTGAATACTATTAGTTGCAATTTACAAGGAGGCTACCAATATTCATTTTACATGCGTTTAGTTTCTGTTAAAGACTTTTCTGGTTGACATTACAGAAACATGTGGTTCAAAGAATTTTTGTCACTAATTTAATTAGCTTGTGGTTTGGAGTTAAAACTATTTAATTTAATTAGTTTGCGGCCAAAGGGAACCATTTCCACGTTTCTTTTGTGAATAATAAAAGCAACGTTTTAAAAAAAGACTAGAATTTTCAGAAAATAATAATCCTTCAATTTGGATGCATCAAATTTCTGTGCAGGACTCTTCTGGTTGACATGTAATACACTGATTACAGAGACCAGTTGCTCATTTCACTGGGGCCGTAGTATCGTCATAAAATAACTCCGAAGATCCCGTGAAAAAGCTAGCCAAAACTTCCCACCTATTTTCATACTCTAACCCTTTAGGCTAGAATACAAAAGCAAACTTTGCATTTTTCCACCTAAATAGAGTTTTGGTCCCAGTGGGCCCGTTTCTCGAAAGTCCCGGCAACTTTTCGGGCCCGCAACTCATATTCAAATCAGAATCTATAAAATGGTGATGCATTTTTAGCCCTCAAACCAGCTCGACTTGTTTTGTCAATTTAGAATTTTATTGCTTAGCTTTCAAAATCAACAAAATTTTAATCTTTAATGAATACATTGCGCACATAAGATAGCTTTCCGGGCCCGAAACGTTATCGGGACGTTCGAGAAACGGGACGCAGTTCGTGATCTTGGTAGTTTTTGGGGGTAGGGGGCGGGCCGGAGGATTTGAAAAACGTATATCTGCAGGCGGTTATTTGTGCTAGTTTTCTTCCACTGTTTTGTTGCTTTCACCATTTCATATCATTTAGGGAATTTTCAAAATAGCTCATGCACGCAATGCGTGCCTATGTTTTGCATTCGTGTTTGCCCGGGAAGCCTTCGAAAGCGTAAAAACAAGCAATTTTGTGTCCAAGAATTCAACGCGGATAGAGAATTTCATGAGTTGACACTGCAGGGAGGTAAACAAGGTATATTTAAGTTTGTCATATCTGACTCAAAATTTTTAAATGAGTGACCCGCAGGAAACGAGAGCCACGCTTCATTAACTGTATTTTACTGATCAGGCCGTAAAACCTCATTTAATAACAGTCCTATTTGTCTTTCATGGCAATACTACGTCGGCCTTCTATTGGCTTAGCTTAAACGGGACCAAAAAGTTAACTGCATCGCCTGCAGGGAAATTCCAAACGTTTGTGGTAACGAACCTGTCTTGAAGGCCTAAAATAAAAAAGAAACGCATTAAAAAACGTAATGCATTAGTACACTCGCGAGATATGACTAAATACCAAAGATCATTTACATTCAAACCTCCATAAGCGAGCACCTCTTTTAAGGGACCAGTTTTCCACTGCATAAGTATACTATCTAACAAGGTCTTGACATCCATGACAAAAGGAAGCGGTAAACATTTAGAGCTAATACACACGAATCCCGGGCAAAATCCCCGTAACAATGTCCGCTGGTTAATAAGCAGTAAAACAGTAAAACAGTTCTATTAAACTTCAGTCTTGGCGCCACCACGTCGGCCTTAGTTTTGACTTCAAAAAGTTGAGTACATCGCCTACAGGTAAATTCCAACGAACATGTTTTCGAAAGCCTAAAATAAAATTGATTAAAAAACGTAATGCATTACAGCATACTCACGGGACGTGACTTACCAAAGTTCATTTACAGTCGAACCTTTATAAGCGACGACCTCTTTTAAGCGACCAGTTTTCCGAAGTACCATTTTTTTTAAAGTGAAATCATTACAGCCGAAACCTCTCGCAAGCAACCCTCACCACTTTGGTGATTTGAATTTTTCTATTGTTTTAACCTCTGTTGAGCTAACACTCGTCTGTATTTCGATGTCTCTGCAGACGCAAATTGGATAATATGTTACAACACAAGTCTAATAAAACGAAAATTTTGTCTTTCCATCAAAACCTCTATATTATGCAGTATTTTGTGCGGAAAGGTGCTTTGTACATTACAATTTAAAATACTAAATATCGGTGTGATTCAAAGTTAAGACCCCCTATGGTCTAATAACATGCACAAGATACGCTTTTGCGGTGCGCGAGTGCGTACACATGCTCACAGAAAAGAATACTTCCTCGTAAAGATTATCTAACAAGGTCTTTATATCCATGATGAAAGGCGGCGGTAAACGACCAACGTTTGGCCACCGCGCGCGCGGAAGTGGAAGCATAACAACCCGCGCAGAACTGAACCGTGAAATCGTAATGAAAAATAACAGCCCAGATTGTTGACAATGTGTAGACATCACAAAATATGGCGGATAATCTCTTTACGATCAAAATTCAATTTAGGTATACAAACCAAATTTTCCAAGTACAATTTATTAATCAATCAACTAAGTCCACGAATATATAGATAGCCTGCGACTTACGAATAGACTAATAGCATTCTTTTGTAATTTATTATATGGCAAACTAGTCCATTCATGATTAAAAGGACCATTCTGTTTGGTTTCGTGAGCGGTCCGAATCTATGTATAACATTTTTATTTTACATCTTACAGAATCGAAATTTTGTACTGGTTGGGTTGTTTTCGTGTTTTGCCGTGATCGACATGTGCACAGCTATTTCTCTCTTTTACGTGCGTACTTGACGTTTCGACCCCGTTTAAGCCGAGCTTTAAAAAGGCCGATATTGGCTCCAAGGCACACTTATGCCTAGGACTGGACACGCGATCCCAAAACAATCAAAAATCAATATTAAGTTTTGTTGGTTAGTCACAAGAATGACAAGTTTGACGAAAATAACAAAAATAACTCGGTAGCAACATAAATAACAAATTTAACACAAATAACCATTATTTGTCTGCTACTCATTAAAATAACGACTGACGAAAAACAACTCCCAATCTACAAACATGTTTTTTAATTACTCTTTTTGAGTAGGACTGTACTTAGTCAGTTCAACATGATTGACAACTATAATTGCTCAGATAATGATAGCAAATATCAAGTCAGTCTGCTACGAAAAAATAAATATTAACACAGAAGTGCTACAATTAAATTCGTTGAAGTTTACAAACAACAAAACCTTCAAATATATTGATCTGCCTCTGTAACGAGTCAGCCATACTGCTTCAAGTTGAAGAAAGTCCCTTGAAGATGACAGACAGTTGGAGAGAATTTTAATTATCGCTTGTGGTTTATGGCGCTGAATGGAACTGTCTGAATATTTATTAATATACTCCTAATTGAAGAAACGTCGGGCAAATATTATAAATCATCAACGATACAACACAATGGAATTATGGAAACAAGACAAATAACCAGTTAACATTACATTTATTGATGTTTAAGATCTATTCCTTCCTATTAAAGTGGATAATTTTAGACATACTTTGTTATAATAATGGAAATTAATACGACTCCTTTTTTAATCAGGTGTATATGTATATGTTTAAAGAATCTCTTGTAAACTTGACACAACACAGCCGCTCATGCTGTAAACACTACGTAATAAAAACGATCATCCATGATTTCCAAACTTCATGATTTTGTTTAGAGACCAA
Source organism: Cladopsammia gracilis (assembly GCA_022457155.1). Lineage (NCBI taxonomy): Eukaryota > Metazoa > Cnidaria > Anthozoa > Scleractinia > Dendrophylliidae > Cladopsammia > Cladopsammia gracilis. The sequence goes on along the minus strand of JAJGOT010000061.1, from coordinate 552,460 downwards.
GCGTCGCAGTTGAAGACGAGAACATTTTACATATCGCTTATGTTTTAGAAAACATCTTGAACCTGCCGTGCATGAATGAAACAGAATGGAACTTTATGAATGAAACTGTCTGAGAAGTTATTGATTTATTTGGTTATTGAATCTCTACTCAAACACATGAATGACATGGTTGTAAAAGTCTGACACAACGATCCTACCGTCACTAAGTACAACTGCGTTGATTGGTTTATTAAACTCTCCTTTTTCGCTGCCTTTTGTTCCAAATTTTGTTACGAATTTTCCACTCGTTTCAAACACCTGAACTCTGTGGTTCTCTGAATCACAGACCATAAGATGTCCAAACTTGTTAAATGACAAACCACGGGGTTGATTGAGTTCTCCATCCCCTTTCCCCTTTTTGCCAAATTTATAAAGAAAACGCGCTTTCTTTCCCTCCTTACTGAACACTTTGATGCAGTGATCACCGCTGTCTGATACAAAAAAATGTTTGTCATTCTCGACAGCGTCATAAGGTTGAATGAAAAAGCCCTCTACCCCAAATTTATACAAAAACTCGCCGGTAGGAGAAAATATCTTAATTTTTTTATTCCCTGAGTCGGCCACAATAATATTTCCGTCACTACGAATTGATACGCCACGAGGATTATGAAGCTGGTGATCGAGGCTTCCTTCGCCGCCAATCTGGCAAAGAAAGTTACCCTTATCACTGAACTTTTTAACACGGTGGTTGTTGCAGTCCACTACATAAATGTCGTTATTCCTATCACAAGCTATCCCAGTTGGAAAGTTAAGTTCTCCGTTTCTGTCTCCCTTTCTGCCAAACGTTCTTAGGCAGGTCCCGTCACTTCGAAATATTTGAACTCTGTTGTTACGAGTATCAGCCAGTATAATTTCGTTTTGTTCATTTATGGCTAATCCCCAGGGGCTGTGAAGCATTCCAACAGACGAGCCTTTTTGTCCAAAGGATAATACGGGTCTGAACTGCCTGGGTCTGACTTGAACCTCAAAAGGACTGCCACGAACATGTTCTCCATTTACCTTCACTGATGCCTCGCATGTTCCGGTTTCCTTGGCAAAGTAGCTGATCTTGTATGTGCCATCTTTGTTATCTTGGACTTGTGCTTTCGTGGCACAGTCATGGCCTTGGCGATTTCTGATTTCTACTGTTACGTTGTCAAACTCTTCGTTAAATTGTTCTTGCTGGGAATTTCGTGTTGTCACAACAAATTCCGCTTCAAGTCCATTGATCGCTTCACTGATTCCCTTTCCTTTGGCAATAGATTGTTGTGCTTTAGTCCTGCTGAGGAAGGTTTCGAACGATCCAATTCCCTCAGTGTTTGCTTTGTACATCAGTGTCTCATTCTCTTTAAATATGAAGTGACGAAAACCTTCAAGGTCGCAATCAGCCAGTTCTCCTTCATCTCTGACATCTCCTTCGTGAAAGATTGTGTCTAACCGAACAATCTCAGAACTCGTACTACGTTTTAAAAGTGCTTCTGACTTCCTGACTGCAGTCTCAATCAGTTTTATTTCATGTTCCAACTCGCACTGTTGAGCTTCCAGGCGTTCTACTGATTCTTTCGCCTCGTTTTCAACTTTTGTGAAAACGTTCTGTTTCTTCGCTTCAATGACCGCTATCACATTGTCAACAAACCGCTGTACGTTTCGTTTCGTGCTAATGACTTGCGATTGAATTTTAAAGCAGTTTTCGTCAAGCTTAGCAATTTTATTTCTCTTTCGAAGCATTTCTTGTTTCTGAGATTCAATCGTAGACTTGACTTGCATTTTGCGTTCATTAGCAGCCTCTTCGAGAAGCACCTTAGCGTGACCCTCGTGAAGGGTTTGGACACAACTGTTGCAAATGGCAGCTTCGCAAAACTTGCAAAAGAACTTCAACTCTTCTTTCTCGTGGTGTTTCCTCTGGCAAAACGCTGGTCGCTTTAACACAGCCTCGATGTCTTGATCTTGAAAGTTTTTCAGCGCCAGCGTTCGGTGTTGTCTGTTCTCTCGGATTATGTTATGTCCCGTAATACAATGGACACACCAGAACGAACAGCACTGAAAGCAATAAAAGCTTTGGTCACTTCTTATGTCGCAGTTTCCACATTTGACACCCACTGTATTGCACTGTTTAATAGCCATGACATCGAGTAAACTGTTTACGCGAAAGTCTGTCGGCAACTCGTTGAAATTTCCACTTTCAGGAACTCGAATCTCTTTCCTGCACTCGGGGCATGAAATGAAACATCGCCTCGAACCCGTTCGTTGAATCCCGTTCAGGCATTGTAGGCAGAAAGTGTGCAAGCATGGCAACTGCTTTGGATCAGTGAACGTACACATGCACACAGAACAGGATAGTTCTTCATGAAGATTATCTAGCAAGGTCTTTATATCCATGATGAAAAGCAGTGGTAAACGTTTAGAGCCTTAATTAGCAATCACGTCTGATATTTAATACAACAACGTGGGATATTAATATCTGATTCGGAAGCATAACAACCCGCGCACAACCGAACCGTTAAATCGTTAGCATAACAACAGCTGTTTCGCCCCACTTACGCTTTTAATCTGTCTTTTTATTGTGGCCAAGTGTATAATGAATGGTAGCGGTAAACGACCAACGTGTGGAGCTAAAAACGTGTTAATACGACGATCGCGCGCGCGGAAGTGGAATTATAATAACCTGCGCGCAACATAACCGTGAAATCGTAAGACGAAACAACAGCTGTTTCGCCTGATTTACTTTTTTAAATTGAACCCTTATTGCGGCCAAGTTCAGAATTAAAAAAGGTTCAAAATTCTGTGTCAGTATCTTTACGATAATGAAAAAACCGAAAAAAACTACACTTTTACATGATCACACTTGAGTGCTTCATACATACCGTGTGTAGCCTGAAATTTTTGCGGATTTTGCGGATTGACCTCGATCCGCAAAAATATGTTTCCGCCGCAAAAACCTCTCGCAGAATAATTCTCCGCAAAAATTAACTCCGTTCCGACTGTTCACAGTCCCCAGTTTTTCCGTGTGATCAGTCGAGATTGATCGCAAGTTCGAGTCAGCCGCCATTTTTGTTTTTCATGACGAGTGAAAGCTGGGGATAGTGCAAAAATCCCGCGGGGACGGGCGTTGGGGGTTGGAGCGTGAGGGGTGGGGACCTCCGTCCCTCGCTCCCGGTCGTGCCTAAACCATACCGTCCAGAAAGACGTCGGACACTTTATTGAGACTTATATAATGTAATGTCGACACTTAGCATTTTATTTTCAATAAATTTTTAAATGTAAAAAAGAAAATCTAAAAATCCCCACTCAGGATTGAACCTGTGACCTCAGCTAGGCTTAGGCTTACATAGCCTACCGTACCACTGTACCACCTTGCTTAGTCCTAAATTGAACTATACTAGCTGTTTTTATCAAAAGAGAAGTGCTGCGAGTGTGTTGTGGTACGTTGGAAGAGGGAACGCCATGAGTTGTCAAGTACCAAATTACAGGCTGAAATATGGTATATGTTGGCTTTGTTTATCCCAGATTATTTCTTAAATTTATTTATTCCAGAGCGTTGATTTTAGAAAAGTTGATGTCAACGGTGTTTTTAAGTGATCCTTATAAATATAGGAATAAATACCCTCAGATATTTGATCCCATATACCATGTTATGAGCTTGAAATTCAGTATAGTAATATATTAAAAGTTCAACAACAAAAATGCTACAACAAAGTGGGTGTGTTTTTAATTTATTATAAAAATATATAAACCCTTCAAGAAACGTTGTCCAACAAAAAGAAACTCAATAAAACTTGTATGTGGCACTGTAAGGCCATGATTAATTTGACTATAAATCATTCAATATGCTTGCTGTTCAATGTGAAAATAGATATAACTTCTAGAGTTATCATCCTTTTAAAACTGAAACATAAATGCATAAAATATCCAACAATGTTAAAATGTTCAATGCTAAGTATCTGTTTGGAATGTGGCATTATAAAGCCTTGTTAAGTTTTCATTATTCTTTACAACAATCAATAAAAAATGTATACGGCACTGAAGGCCTTGATAAATTCGACTATAAATCATTCAATATGCTTTCTTTTCAATGTAAAAATAATAATAAAAATAATCTTCCAAGGAATTTCCAAGATATATTTGTTTTAAACAATCAAATCCACAATTATAATACTAGATCAAGCAAACTATTTCATATATCCAGGTCAAGAACCAATCTTCGGCAACATTCCTTAACTTATCAAGGTCCCATAATTTTCAATTCCTTGAAAAAGGAATTGATTATAATTCGATCGATAGTATGAGAGTTCCACGTAGAAATATCGCACGAATTAGCCCATAACAAAGCTCAAAGACTCATAAAAGCACACTGTCTTCCTCTAGAAATATCATTGAAACGATAATTACGTTGATGAATACTTCCACGGGCGGAAAAAAAAAAACAGAATTAAGCATGACAAACTTTCAAACCTACCTTCTCGCGACGTGTGAAATCGAAGAGAGAAAGACCTCGAGAAAGACCTCGTGCTCGAATTGGCGCATAATGATTTGTTGGATTCCGCTGACCAGTAGTTATGCTGTCTCGTAAAATTCGTCCATCGCGACAAAGTCACTCCAAAAGATCGACTTTTCAATCAACTATCATCGCGAAAGTGGCGGGAATAGTGTGCTGCTCGCTCGCTAACGCTCGTTCGCAGCAATAAACTCCTACCCCTAACCTCAACTGAAAGCTAACCAGTTACTCCGTTATATAAGTCCCAATAAGGTGTCCGACGTCCTTCTGGACGGTATGATTTGGGCTTGACCCTCGCTCCCTGAGCAGTTTTTGTACTCTCCCCAGTTTTTATCGCGCCGTGACATTCAAGATGGCGGCTAAATGAAGGATCGAACTCGACGAACATACGGGAAAATAGGGGACTGTGAACTGACACTACCTTCAGTCAAATAAAGTACTCTGCTTTTTAATGTAAACTTGCGTTACTGGAACGATATCGGACGTACCAACATTAACATTGACTTTTTTTAATAATGGAAAATAATTTTTTTTCAATGGTAATCACGTTTTTTAAGCATGGCAGGGGTAGGTGAAGGTTTTTTGTTTGATTTTATTGTTGCGTCAGTCCCTTAGGGCAATACTGTGTCACCTTCGAAAATTTCACTGAATAGCCCTTATCGTAGATGAGTACGCCACGCCAACATATCAGCGGTTTCTCGCTTTCTTGACCCTATAGTCTCGTTTTGATGTTTACGAGAACCTCTGAGAACGATGAGCGTAAACATCAAAACGAGACTATAGGGTCAAGAAAGCGAGAAACCGCTGATATGTTGGCGTGGCGTACTCATCTACGATAAGGGCTATTCAGTGAAATGTCTCTAAGTAGAGCGTACCCTCAACAAGTAATACATAAAAGTTGATAATATAAGTTTCCTTTTTGCTGCTTGAACAAAAAATCGCAAAAATTAATTCCTAGCGGAAGTTTCAGCCATCTCGAACCGCAAAAATTTGCTCCCCGGGGTGGGGCACTCCCGACAATTTAGGATAGGTGTGTGCCGCCAAGGTTCTCAAACCCTGACCCAATTTAGGGTAGAAAATCGAGATTTGATACCCTTTTTAAGGCCCAATTCAGGCGTGTAGTACAGTTTTAACAGACCATATCTTTTTCGTTTTGCGCGTTGGGGTGGATACTGCAATTTAGTAACCCTATCTAAAGGCCTATTTACACGCTGCGATTTGTCGGGCCGATTTGTCGGCCACGACAAATCGTGCGCGCGCTCTTTGTACAGTGCAAGCATCGTACATGAACTTTTTTTATTTGAAAACTTTTCTGCTAAGAACTTCTTGAAAAACTAATGATATCCAATAGGTTATTTAGCTTGTTGTTAGTTTAAATACTGCAGATATAATTTGTTTTGCGTAATGTCTTGTCCAGATTGCGTTTTCGTTCTTAAAATCGGGCCCGACACGCGAAAATCTGTCAAGCGATCACAGATTTTTTCCGAATCGGCCGACATGTCGGACTGAAATCGCGCGCGCATCGGGTCGCCATTTACACGCTCCGATTTGCTTCACGATTTCTCGGGGCCGACAAATCGGCACGACAAATCGCAGCGTGTAAATAGGCCTTAAGGAATATCTAAAGATCACAATACCAAAAATAAACAAAAAGGCACCTCAAAAACCCTACCCTATCGGGCGGCACACACCTACGTATATAGTGTATATAAGGGAGTACCCCTCCCCCCCCCCCCCCCGGATTTGCTGCCGCAATGCTACACAGTGTACTTAAAACTGAGACCCGCGTTATGACTCAAAGTTATGATTTGGTGCAAAAGGATCAACCCTGAATGGAAAAAACGTTCTTGTGTTGTGATAATCGATTCCGTAAGGAAAATATTCAGCTTAATAAAAAACTGCTGTCAGTCTAAATCGATCACGTCACCATTGACGCGAACAATTCCTGAGGTTTTGATGTTTTGATGTACTTCCAATTCCGGGTCTGAATTAAACTGAAAGCTGTTGATCAGCACTATCTTACTGTGTTATTTTTAGTTTTTTTATGATCTTACAACACAGAATTATGAACTTTATTTAGTTAAGAACTTGGCCACAATAAGAAGTCCGAGTAAAAGCGTAAGTGGGGCGAAACACATGTTGTTATGCTAACGATTTAATGGTTCAGTTGTGCGCGGGTTGTTATACCTGCTTCCGCATCCGATATTAATATCACACGTTGTATTACTGATATCAGACGTGATAGCTAATTAAGGCGTTGTTAGCTCTAAGCGTTTACCGCTGCTTTTCAACATGGATATAAAGACCTTGCTAGATAATCTTCATGAAGAACTATCCTGTTCTGTGTGCATGTGTACGTTCACTGATCCAAAGCAGTTGCCATGCTTGCACACTTTCTGCCTACAATGCCTGAACGGGATTCAACGAACGGGTTCGAGCCGATGTTTCATTTCATGCCCCGAGTGCAGGAAAGAGATTCGAGTTCCTGAAAGTGGAAATTTCAACGAGTTGCCGACAGACTTTCGCGTAAACAGTTTACTCGATGTCATGGCTATTAAACAGTGCGATACAATGGGTGTGAAATGTGGAAACTGCGACATAAGAAGTGACCAAAGCTTTTACTGCTTTCAGTGCTGTTCGTTCTGGTGTGTCGATTGTATTACGGGACACAACATAATCCGAGAGAACAGACAACACCGAACGCTGGCGCTGAAAAACTTTCAATATCAAGACATCGAGGCTGTGTTAAAGCGACCAGCGTTTTGCCAGAAGAAACACCACGAGAAAGAAGAGTTGAAGTTCTTTTGCAAGTTTTGCGAAGCTGCCATATGCAACAGTTGTGTCCAAACCCTTCACGAGGGTCACGCTAAGATGCTTCTCGAAGACGCTGCTAATGAACGCAAAATGCAAGTCAAGTCTACGATTGAATCTCAGAAACAAGAAATGCTTCGGAAGAGAAATAAAATAACTGAGCTTGACGAAAACTGCTTTAAAATTCAATCGCAAGTCACTAGCACGAAACGAAACGTACAGCGGTTTGTTGACAATGTGATAGCAGTCATTGAAGCGAAGAAACAGAACGTTTTCGCAAAAGTTGAAAACGAAGCGAAAGAATCAGTAGAACGCCTGGAAGCTCAACAGTGCGAGTTGGAATATGAAGTAAAACTGATTGAGACTGCAGTCAGGAAGTCAGAAGCACTTTTAAAACGTAGCACGAGTGCTGAGATTGTTCGGCTAGGCACAGTCTTTCAGGAAGGAGCTGTCAGAGATGAAGGAAAACTAGTTGATTGTGACCTTGGAGGTTTTCGTCACTTCATCTTCAAAGAGAATGAGACACTGATGCACACAGCAAGCACTGAAGGAATTGGATCGTTCGAAACCTTCCTCAGCAAGACTAAAGCGCAACAATCTATTGCCAAAGGAAAGGGAATCAGTGAAGCGATTAATGGACTTGAAGCGGAGTTTGTTGTGACAACACGAAATTCCCAGCAAGAACAATTTAACGAAGAGTTTGACAACGTAACAGTAGAAATTAGAAATTGCCAAGGCCATGATTGTGCCACGAAAGCACAAGTCCAAGATAACAAAGATGGCACATACAAGATCAGCTACTTTGCCAAGGAAACCGGAACATGCGAGGCATCAGTGAAGGTAAATGGAGAACATGTTCGTGGCAGTCCTTTTGAGGTTCAAGTCAGACCCAGGCAGTTCAGACCCGTGTTATCCTTTGGACAAAAAGGCTCGTCTGTTGGAATGCTTCACAGCCCCTGGGGATTAGCCATAAATGAACAAAACGAAATTATACTGGCTGATACTCGTAACAACAGAGTTCAATCATTTCGAAGTGACGGGACCTGCCTAAGAACGTTTGGCAGAAAGGGCGACAGAAACGGAGAACTTAACTTTCCAACTGGGATAGCTTGTGATAGGAATAACAACATTTATGTAGTAGATTGCAACAACCACCGTATTAACAAATTCAGTGATAAGGGTAACTTTCTTTGCCAGATTGGCGGCGAAGGAAGCCTCGATCACCAGCTTCATAATCCTCGTGGCGTATCAATTCATAGTGACGGAAATATTATTGTGGCCGACTCAGGGAATAAAAAAATTAAGATATTTTCTCCTACCGGCGAGTTTTTGTATAAATTTGGGGTAGAGGGCTCTTTTATTCAACCTTATGACGTTGTCGAGAATGACAAACATTTTTTTGTGTCAGACAGCGGTGATCACTGCGTCAAAGTGTTTAGTAAGGAAGGAAAGAAAGCAGATTTTCTTTATAAATTTGGCAAAAAGGGGAAAGCGGATGGGGAACTCATTCAACCCCGTGGTTTGTCATTTAACAAGTTTGGACATCTTATGGTCTGTGATTCAGAGAACCACAGAGTTCAGGTGTTTGAAACGAGTGGAAAATTTATAACAAAATTTGGAACAAAAGGCAGAGGGAAAGGAGAGTTTAATAAACCAATCAACGCAGTTGTACTTAGTGACGGTAGGATTGTCGTGTCGGACTTTTACAACCATATTATTCATGTGTTTGAGTAGAGATTCAATAACCAAATAAATAATTCAATATTCAAACAGTTTCATTAATAATGTTCCATTTATGCATGGCAAACAAAAGCGATAAGTAAAACTCTTTCGGCTTCAACTGCGTCGTTTTGTCAATTAACAAAATTATGAAGTTATATTTAGAATTCATGGACGAATGTTTGTATTACTTACATTAATACTTACTCGCGCTGTTTATCCTGTTATCAATAATATTGTGTCGCGGAAGACTTAACCACATAAACCTCTTGGTTGCTTTCGTTTTTTGTATACTTTATTTTTGTAGTTATTATGTATTAATTATTTTGTAGCGAATAAAAAGACTGAAACCTAATAGCGGCCATGCTAGTGTTAAATGAACAAGTTGGGCTTTAATAAGTTACCTCATAATTTTCTAAAACAATATAGGGCCGATTGTTTAGACCGATGCCATTGTATTGCAACGCTAGAAAGCATGGTTTAGCTGCTGTAAATTTTAATCGAATTAGCAATGACCAATTAGATTATGCACTGAAAATAAATATTTTGTTTGGTGCGGGTTATTTTTAGAAGTAAATATGGGAATCCTTGAGAAACTAGTTGGACGCACTATTGTAAAGTCCAAGGGTAGAAGTATTAGGCAAAAAACATGAAAAAAAAAAAAAACAGAAGAACGGTGATAAAAATTGCCAAATGACAGCTGAAGTAAAACACTAACGAAAAGCAATTTACTTAGGAACACTTTTAATTATCCTTGCGAATGAGAAACAATTCTTACTTAGAACTTATACCACTCACGTTACTCCAGAAATACTCACACTAAATCCTATAGAATACCTTACGAGAAGAAAACTTACCTTCAGTACGGCTTCCTATCTAGAACTATAAAACAATGGAACAATTTGCCCGCCATGTTGGCTACAGCTCCAAATATTAACTCTTTTAAGAGTGAGGTTTGTCAGCTGACACGTTAAGAGCTTGTAAGAACTTGACCGCGACCAGAGCGCGTAAGCCTCGTAATGCATTAGTATACTCGCGAGACATGATTAAATACAAAGTTTATTTACACCAAACCTCCATAAGCGAGCACCTCTTTTAAGCGACCAGTTTTCCAGTGCGCGAGTGCGTACACATACTATCTAACAAGGTCTTTATACATCCATGACGAAAAGCAGCGGTAAACATTTAGAGCTCATACACACGAATAACATGGTTATAAAATCCGACACAAACGGCAAAATCCCGGGCAAAATCCCCGTAACAATGTCTGCTGGTTAATAACAGGTCTTTGGCGCCACCACGTCGGCCTTAGTTTTGGCTTACGCTTAAACGGTGCCAAAAAGTTAAGTGCATCGCATACAGGTAAATTCCAACGAACATGTTTTGGAAAGCCTAAAATGAAATTGATTAGAAAACGTAATGCATTACAGCATACTCGTGGGACGTGACTTACCAAAGTTCATTTACAGTCGAACCTTTATAAGCGACGACCTCTTTTAAGCGACAAGTTTTCCAAAGTACCATTTTTTTTTTTACAAAAAAGTGAAATCATTACAGCCGAAACCTCTCGAAAGCAACCGCGACCACTTTCAACGCTGGTGATATGAATTTTTCTATTGTTTTTAACCTCTGTTGATCGAACACTCGTCTATATTTATCTGTCATTACAGATGCTAATTGTTACAGTGCAACTCTACTGAAACGAACATTTTGTCTCTTGCATCAAAACCTCCATATTATGCAGTATTTTGTGTGGATAGGTGCTTTGTACATTAAAATTTAATACTTAATATCAGTGTGATTCAAAGCTTAAGACCCGCTATGGTCTAATAGCATGCACAGGCCACGCTATAGACCAATAACACGGTAGCATGGCATGAAAATATATTTAATTTAATGGGAAAAGGAGTCCCGCATCAAATTCAGCACATCAATATTAGTAAAACTGTAAATTTTCGTAAAGATTGCTCGAACACTGACGGAGAAATGAACTTTTGAAACTTAGTACTCTGGCCTAATTTTTACGAGGAAATGTATGGGAAAAATACGAAAACGAGGCTGGACGGGCAATCTATGCCCGTCCACCATACATTTCTTTGTAAAAATGCTCAATTTCAAAATTTCATATCTTCGTCAGTTTGCTAGCAATCTTTACAAAACTTTGTAGTTTGACTAATATCGATATGCTGAATTTGATGCTGGGCTCTTTTTCCCATTAAACTAAATATATTTTTGTGTCATGCTAGCGTGATATTGGTCTATTGCCGGGCGCGAGTGCGTATGATCACAGAACAAGATACTTCCTCGTGCAGATCAGTCATCTAACAAGGTCTTTATATCCATGATGAAAGGCGGAGTTAAACTGGTCCATTCATGATTAAAAGGAGCATTTTGTTTGGTTTCATGACCGGTCCGAATCTATGTATAACATTTTTATTTTACATCTTACAGAATCGAAATTTTGTACAGGGCGGGTTGTTTTCGTGTTTTGCCGTGAGCGACATACGCACAGCTATTTTGGACTTTTACGTGCGTACTTAACGTTTCGACCCCGTTTAAGCCGAGCTTTAAAAAAGGCCGATATTGGCTCCAAGGCACACTTATGCCTAGGACTGGACACGCGATCCCAAAACAATAAAAAATTAATATTAAGTTTTGTTGGTTAGTCACAAGAATGACAAGTTTGACGAAAATAACAAAAATAACTCGGTAGCAACATAAATAACAAATTTAACACAAATAAACATTATTTGTCTGCTACTATTAAAATAACTACTGACGAAAACAACTCCCAATCTATAAATATGTTTTTTAATTACTCTCTTTAAGTAGGACTGTACTTAGTCAGTTCAACATGATTGACGACTATAATTTCTCAGATAATGATAGCAAATCAATTTAACAGTACAATGTTTGCTGCGAAAAAATAAATATTAACACAGAAGTGCTACAATTAAATTCGTAAAAGTTTACAAACAAACAAAACCTTCAAATATATTGAACTGCCTTTGTAACACAACAGGATAGTTCTTCATGAAGATTTTCTAGCAAGGTATCTATATCCATGATGAAAAGCAGCGGTAAATGCTAAGAGCTAACAACGCCTTAATTAGCTATCACGTCTGATATAACAACAATGCATTGTCACGCAGATTTTTGCTGTGTTTTGGTCACAGTACACTGAATATATGACAAAGTATCTTTGCTCAAACATAAAATTACTTTTAGAACACCAAGAAGATAATATCAAGTGATTTCTTCAAGGAAGAACAAACCATAAGATGTTTTTCTGCGATTTTTCCACGACACGTGGGAGGAATTTGAAAAAATTGGCCATTTTTTTCAAGTTGCAATCCACTTCCATCCATCCGCAGCCAAAGATAACAAATTCTAGCTTCTGTGCACTGGTAGAGTATTTGTTAACAAAACTGGACCATTATTTTAAGGTTTCCATTGAAACAAATATGTTTTTTTTGGCTTTTCAAAGTGATACTTAAAATAGGTGACAGTGTCCCTTTAATATCGGATGCCTCAAAGTTGTGATTTGATGCAAAAGAATCAACCCTGAATGGAATAAACGTTCTTGTGTTTTGATCATCGATTCCGTGAGGGAAATATTCAGCTTACAAAACTGCTGTCAGTTTAAAGGCCCATGTTCACCCAATCTGCTTTGCGCACCCGGCCTGATTTTCGCACAGACGGAAAATCGAGAAATTGACGTGCCAGCCAATCATAATGCTACATTGAACAATTGGACTGTTTCAAAACAAAAAACACAGGCGTGCAAAGCAGAATGGGTGAACATGGGCCTTTAAATCGATCACGTCACCATTGACGCGAACAATTCCTGAGGTTTTGATGTTTTGATGTACTTCCAATTCCGGGTCTGAATTAAACTGAAAGCTGTTGATCAGCACTATCTTACTGTGTTATTTTTAGTTTTTTTATGATCTTACAACACAGAATTATGAACTTTATTTAGTTAAGAACTTGGCCACAATAAGAAGTCCGAGTAAAAGCGTAGATGGGGCGAAACACATGTTGTTATGCTAACGATTTAATGGTTCAGTTGTGCGCGGGTTGTTATACCTGCTTCCGCATCCGATATTAATATCAAACGTTGTATTAAATATCAGACGTGATAGCTAATTAAGGCGTTGTTAGCTCTAAGCGTTTACCGCTGCTTTTCAACATGGATATAAAGACCTTGCTAGATAATCTTCATGAAGAACTATCTTGTTCTGTGTGCATGTGTACGTTCACTGATCCAAAGCAGTTGCCATGCTTGCACACTTTCTGCCTACAATGCCTGAACGGGATTCAACGAACGGGTTTGAGCCGATGTTTCATTTCATGCCCCGAGTGCAGGAAAGAGATTCGAGTTCCTGAAAGTGGAAATTTCAACGAGTTGCCGACAGACTTTCGCGTAAACAGTTTACTCGATGTCATGGCTATTAAACAGTGCGATACAATGGGTGTGAAATGTGGAAACTGCGACATAAGAAGTGACCAAAGCTTTTATTGCTTTCAGTGCTGTTCGTTCTGGTGTGTCCATTGTATTACGGGACACAACATAATCCGAGAGAACAGACAACACCGAACGCTGGCGCTGAAAAACTTTCAAAATCAAGACATCGAGGCTGTGTTAAAGCGACCAGCGTTTTGCCAGAAGAAACACCACGAGAAAGAAGAGTTGAAGTTCTTTTGCAAGTTTTGCGAAGCTGCCATTTGCAACAGTTGTGTCCAAACCCTTCACGAGGGTCACGCTAAGGTGCTTCTCGAAGACGCTGCTAATGAACGCAAAATGCAAGTCAAGTCTACGATTGAATCTCAGAAACAAGAAATGCTTCGGAAGAGAAATAAAATAACTAAGCTTGACGAAAACTGCTTTAAAATTCAATCGCAAGTCACTAGCACGAAACGAAACGTACAGCGGTTTGTTGACAATGTGATAGCAGTCATTGAAGCGAAGAAACAGAACGTTTTCGCAAAAGTTGAAAACGAAGCGAAAGAATCAGTAGAACGCCTGGAAGCTCAACAGTGCGAGTTGGAATATGAAGTAAAACTGATTGAGACTGCAGTCAGGAAGTCAGAAGCACTTTTAAAACGTAGCACGAGTGCTGAGATTGTTCGGCTAGGCACAGTCTTTCAGGAAGGAGCTGTCAGAGATGAAGGAGAACTAGTTGATTGTGACCTTGGAGGTTTTCGTCACTTCATCTTCAAAGAGAATGAGACACTGATGCACACAGCAAGCACTGAAGGAATTGGATCGTTCGAAACCTTCCTCAGCAAGACTAAAGCGCAACAATCTATTGCCAAAGGAAAGGGAATCAGTGAAGCGATTAATGGACTTGAAGCGGAGTTTGTTGTGACAACACGAAATTCCCAGCAAGAACAATTTAACGAAGAGTTTGACAACGTAACAGTAGAAATTAGAAATCGCCAAGGCCATGATTGTGCCACGAAAGCACAAGTCCAAGATAACAAAGATGGCACATACAAGATCAGCTACTTTGCCAAGGAAACCGGAACATGCGAGGCATCAGTGAAGGTAAATGGAGAACATGTTCGTGGCAGTCCTTTTGAGGTTCAAGTCAGACCCAGGCAGTTCAGACCCGTGTTATCCTTTGGACAAAAAGGCTCGTCTGTTGGAATGCTTCACAGCCCCTGGGGATTAGCCATAAATGAACAAAACGAAATTATACTGGCTGATACTCGTAACAACAGAGTTCAATCATTTCGAAGTGACGGGACCTGCCTAAGAACGTTTGGCAGAAAGGGCGACAGAAACGGAGAACTTAACTTTCCAACTGGGATAGCTTGTGATAGGAATAACAACATTTATGTAGTAGATTGCAACAACCACCGTATTAACAAATTCAGTGATAAGGGTAACTTTCTTTGCCAGATTGGCGGCGAAGGAAGCCTCGATCACCAGCTTCATAATCCTCGTGGCGTATCAATTCGTAGTGACGGAAATATTATTGTGGCCGACTCAGGGAATAAAAAAATTAAGATATTTTCTCCTATCGGCGAGTTTTTGTATAAATTTGGGGAAGAGGGCTCTTTTATTCAACCTTATGACGTTGTCGAGAATGACAAACATTTTTTTGTGTCAGACAGCGGTGATCACTGCGTCAAAGTGTTTAGTAAGGAAGGAAAGAAAGCAGATTTTCTTTATAAATTTGGCAAAAAGGGGAAAGGGGATGGGGAACTCATTCAACCCCGTGGTTTGTCATTTAACAAGTTTGGACATCTTATGGTCTGTGATTCAGAGAACCACAGAGTTCAGGTGTTTGAAACGAGTGGAAAATTCATAACAAAATTTGGAACAAAAGGCAGAGGGAAAGGAGAGTTTAATAAACCAATCAACGCAGTTGTACTTAGTGACGGTAGGATTGTCGTGTCGGACTTTTACAACCATATTATTCATGTGTTTGAGTAGAGATTCAATAACCAAATAAATAATTCAATATTCAAACAGTTTCATTAATAAAGTTCCATTTATGCATGGCAAACAAAAGCGATAAGTAAAACTCTTTCGGCTTCAACTGCGTCGTTTTGTCAATTAACAAAATTATGAAGTTATATTTAGAATTCATGGACGAATGTTTGTATTACTTACATTAATACTTACTCGCGCTGTTTATCCTGTTATCAATAATATTGTGTCGCGGAAGACTTAACCACATAAACCTCTTGGTTGCTTTCGTTTTTTGTATACTTTATTTTTGTAGTTATTATGTATTAATTATTTTGTAGCGAATAAAAAGACTGAAACCTAATAGCGGCCATGCTAGTGTTAAATGAACAAGTTGGGCTTTAATAAGTTACCTCATAATTTTCTAAAACAATATAGGGCCGATTGTTTCGACCGATGCCATTGTATTGCAACGCTAGAAAGCATGGTTTAGCTGCTGTAAATTTTAATCGAATTAGCAATGACCAATTAGATTTCTGCACTGAAAATAAATATTTTGTTTGGTGCGGGTTATTTTTAGAAGTAAATATGGGAATGCTTGAGAAACTAGTTGGACGCACTATTGTAAAGTCCAAAGGTAGAAGTATTAGGCAAAAAACATAAAAAAAAAACAGAAGAACGGTGATAAAAATTGCCAAATGACAGCTGAAGTAAAACACTAACGAAAAGCAATTTACTTAGGAACACTTTTAATTATCCTTGCGAATGAGAAACAATTCTTACTTAGAACTTATACCACTCACGTGATACTCCAGAAATACTCACACTAAATCCTTTTGAATACCTAACGAGAAGAAAACTTACCTTCAGTACGGCTTCCTATCTACAACTATAAAACAATGGAACAATTTGCCCGCCATATTGGCTACAGCTCCAAATATTAACTCTTTTAAGAGTGGGGTTTGTCAGCTGTCACGTTAAGAGCTTGTAAGAACTTGACCGCGACCAGAGCACATAAGCCTCGTAATGCATTAGTATACTCGCGAGACATGATTAAATACAAAGTTTATTTACACCAAACCTCCATAAGCGAGCACCTCTTTTAAGCGGCCAGTTTTCCAGTGCGCGAGTGCGTACACATACTATCTAACAAGGTCTTTATACATCCATGACGAAAAGCAGCGGTAAACATTTAGAGCTCATACACACGAATAACATGGTTATAAAATCCGACACAAACGGCAAAATCCCTGGCAAAATCCCCGTAACAATGTCCGCTGGTTAATACAATACAATACAATACAATTTTATTTTACTCATAACAATAGATATATACATTTTTTAGAACACACTAAACAAGAAAAACTACAGTTAGTATAATACTTATAAAATATAAATTAACTTTAGAGCCTGGAGGCTAAATTAACCAAGAAGTTTTCAAGTTAGCCTCCAGCCATTTTATTTTGATACAGGAATAAAGGACAAAGGAGACAGGTCTTTGGCGCCACCACGTCGGCCTAAGTTTTGGCTTACGCTTAAACGGTGCCAAAAAGTTAAGTGCATCGCATACAGGTAAATTCCAACGAACATGTTTTGGAAAGCCCAAAATGAAATTGATTAGAAAACGTAATGCATTACAGCATACTCACGGGACGTGACTTACCAAAGTTCATTTACAGTCGAACCTTTATAAGCGACGACCTCTTTTAAGCGACAAGTTTTCCAAAGTACCATTTTTTTTTTACAAAAAAGTGAAATCATCACAGCCGAAACCTCTCGAAAGCAACCGCGGCCACTTTCAACGCTGGTGATATGAATTTTTCTATTGTTTTTAACCTCTGTTGATCGAACACTCGTCTATATTTATCTGTCACTGCAGATGCAAATTGGATAATGTTACAGTGCAACCCTACTGAAACGAACATTTTGTCTCTTGCATCAAAACCTCTATATTATGCAGTATTTTGTGCGGATAGGTGCTTTGCACATTAAAATTTAGTACCGGATGCGAGTGCGTATGGTCACAGAACAGGATGCTTCCTCGTGCAGATCATCTAACAAGGTCTTTATATCCATGATGAAAGGCGGAGTTAAACTAGTCCATTCATGATTAAAAGGAGCATTTTGTTTGGTTTCATGACCGGTCCGAATCTATGTATAACATTTTTATTTTACATCTTACAGAATCGAAATTTTGTACAGGGCGGGTTGTTTTTGTGTTTTGCCGCGATCGACATACGCACAGCTATTTTGGACTTTTACGTGCGTACTTAACGTTTCGACCCCGTTTAAGCCGAGCTTTAAAAAAGGCCGATATTGGCTCCAAGACACACTTTTATGCCTAGGACTGGACACGCAATCCCAAAACAATCAAAAATCAATATTAAGTTTTGTTGGTTAGTCACAAGAATGACAAGTTTGATGAAAATAACAAAAATAACTTGGTAGTAACATCAATAACAAATTTAACACAAATAACCATTATTTGTCTGCTACTATTAAAATAACTACTGACGAAAAACAACTCCCAATCTATGAAGATGTTTTTTAATTACTCTTTTTAAGTAGGACTGTACTTAGTCAGTTCAACATGATTGACAACTATAATTGCTCAGATAATGATAGCAAATATCAAGTCAGTCTGCTACGAAAAATAAATATTAACACAGAAGTGCTACAATTAGATTCGTAAAAGTTTACAAACACCAAAACCTACCAATAGATTGAACTGCCTTTGTAACACAACAGGATAGTTCTTCATGAAGATATTCTAGCAAGGTCTTTATATCCATGATGAAAAGCAGCGGTAAACGTTTAGAGCTAACGACGCCTTAATTAGCTATCACGTCTGATATAACAACGTGCGATATTAAAGGGGCATTGTCACGCAGATTTTGCTGTGTTTTGGTCAAAGTACACTACCTTTGCTCAAACATAAAATTGCTTTTAGAACACCAAGAAGATAATATCAAGTGATTTCTTCAAGTAAGAACAAACCATGATATGTTTTTCTGCGATTTTTCCACGACACCTGGGGCCAATTTTTTCAAGTTGCAATCCACTTCCATCCTGGCCAACCGCAGCCAAAGATAACGAATACTGGTTTCTGTGCACTCGAAGAGTGTTTGTTGACAAAACTGGACCATTATTTTAAGGTTTCCATTGAAACAAATGTCTTGGCTTTTCAAAGTGATACTAAAAATAGGTGACAGTGTCCCTTTAATATCGTATGCGGAAGCATAAACAACCCTCGCACAACTGAACCGTTAAATAGCGGAGCGAAACGCATGTTGTTATGCCAACGATTTAATGGTTCAGTTGTGCGCGGGTTGTCATGCTTCCGCATCCGATATTAATATCCCACGTTGTTATACTAAATATCAGACGTGATAGCTAATTAAGGCGTTGTTAGCTCTAAACGTTTACCACTGCTTTTCAACATGGATATAAAGACCTTGCTAGATAATCTTCATGAAGAACTATCCTGTTCCGTGTGCATGTGTACGTTCACTGATCCAAAGCAGTTGCCATGCTTGCACACTTTCTGCCTACAATGCCTGAACGGTATTCAACGAACGGGTTCGAGGCGATGTTTCATTTCATGCCCCGAGTGCAGGAAAGAGATTCGAGTTCCTGAAAGTGGAAATTTCAACGAGTTGCCGACAGACTTTCGCGTAAACAGTTTACTCGATGTCATGGCTATTAAACAGTGCAATACAATGGGTGTGAAATGTGGAAACTGCGACATAAGAAGTGACCAAAGCTTTTACTGCTTTCAGTGCTGTTCGTTCTGGTGTGTCCATTGTATTACGGGACATAACATAATCCGAGAGAACAGACAACACCGAACGCTGGCGCTGAAAAACTTTCAAAATCAAGACATCGAGGCTGTGTTAAAGCGACCAGCGTTTTGCCAGAAGAAACACCACGAGAAAGAAGAGTTGAAGTTCTTTTGCAAGTTTTGCGAAGCTGCCATTTGCAACAGTTGTGTCCAAACCCTTCACGAGGGTCACGCTAAGGTGCTTCTCGAAGACGCTGCTAATGAACGCAAAATGCAAGTCAAGTCTACGATTGAATCTCAGAAACAAGAAATGCTTCGAAAGAGAAATAAAATAACTAAGCTTGAAGAAACCTGCCTTAAAATGCAATCGCAAGTCATCAGCACGAAACGAAACGTACAGCGGTTTGTTGACAATGTGATAGCAGTCATTGAAGCGAAGAAACAGAACGTTTTCACAAAAGTTGAAAACGAAGCGAAAGAATCAGTAGAACGCCTGGAAGCTCAACAGTGCGAGTTGGAACACGAGGTAAAACTGATTGAGACAGCAGTCAAGAAGTCAGAAGCACTTTTAAAACGTAGCACGAGCGCTGAGATGGTTCGGCTAGGCACAGTCTTTCAGGAAGGAGATGTCAGAGATGAAGGAGAACTAGTTGATTGTGACCTTGAAGGTTTTCGTCGCTTCATCTTCAAAGAGAATAAGACACTGATGCACACTGCAAACACTGAAGGAATTGGATCGTTCGAAACCTTCCTCAGCAAGACTAAAGCGCAACAATCTGTTGCCAAAGGAAAGGGAATCAGTGAAGCGATTTATGGACTTGAAGCGGAGTTTGTTGTGACAACACGAAATTCCCAGCAAGAACAATTTAACGAAGAGTTTGACAACCTAACAGTAGAAATCAGAAATCGCCAAGGCCATGACTGTGCCACGAAAGCACAAGTCCAAGATAACAAAGATGGCACATACAAGATCAGCTACTTTGCCAAGGAAACCGGAACATGCGAGGCATCAGTGAAGGTAAATGGAGAACATGTTCGTGGCAGTCCTTTTGAGGTTCAAGTCAGACCCAGGCAGTTCAAACCCGTGTTATCCTTTGGACAAGAAGGCTCGTCTGTTGGAATGCTTCACAGTCCCTGGGGATTAGCCATAAATGAACGAAACGAAATTATACTGGCTGATACTCGTAACAACAGAGTTCAAATATTTCGTAGTGACGGGACCTATCTGAGAATGTTTGGCAGAAAGGGAGACAGAAACGGAGAACTTAACTTTCCAACTGGGATAGCTTGTGATAGGAATAACAACATTTATGTAGTGGACTGCAACAACCACCGTGTTCAAAAGTTCAGTGATGAGGGTAACTTTCTTTGCCAGATTGGCGGCGAAGGAAGCCTCGATCACCAGCTTCATAATCCTCGTGGCGTATCAATTGATAGTGACGGAAATATTATTGTGGCCGACTCAGGGAATAAAAAAATTAAGATATTTTCTCCTACCGGCGAGTTTTTGTATAAATTTGGGGTAGATGGCTCTTTCATTCAACCTTATGACGTTGTCGAGAATGACAAACATTTTTTTGTGTCAGACAGCGGTTATCACTGCATCAAAGTGTTCACTAAGGAGAGAAAGAAAGCGAGTTTTCTTTATAAATTTGGCAAAAAGGGGAAAGGGGATGGAGAACTCAATCAACCCCGTGGTTTGTCATTTAACAAGTTTGGACATCTTATGGTCTGTGATTCAGAGAACCACAGAGTTCAGGTGTTCGAAACGAGTGGAAAATTCGTAACAAAATTTGGAACAAAGGGCAACGAAAAAGGAGAGTTTAATAAACCAATCAACGCAGTTGTACTTAGTGACGGTAGGATTGTCGTGTCGGACTTTTACAACCATATTATTCATGTGTTTGAGTAGAGATTCAATAACCAAATAAAAAGTTTAATATTAATTTCATTAAAAAAGTTCCATTCAGTTTCATTTATGCATGGCAATCAAAAGCGATAATGTAAAATTCTTTCGGCTTCAACTGCGTCGTTTTGTCAATTAACAAAATTATGAAGTTATATTTAGAAATCATGGACGAATGTTTGTATTGCTAACATCAACACTTACTCACGCTGTTATCCTGTTATCAATAATATTGTGTCGAAGAAGCCCAAAACCACATACGCCTCTTGGTTGCTTTTGTGTTTTGTATACTTTATTTTTCGTAGTTATTATGTATTAATTATTTTGTTGCGAATAAAAAAACTGAAACCTAATAGCGGCCATGTTAATGTTAAATGAACAAGTTGGGCTTTAATCAGTTACCTCGTAACTTTCTAAAACAATATAGGGCCGTTTCTTTAGACGAAGGCCATTGTATTGCAACGCTAGAAAGCATGGTTTAGCCGCTGTAAATGTTAATCGAATTAGCAATGACCAATTAGATTCCTGCACTGAGAAAATATTTTGTTTGGTGCGGGTTATTTTTAGAAGTAAATATGGGAAAGCTTGAGAAACTAGCTAGGCGCACTATTGTAAAGTCCAAGGGTAGAAGGATTAAGCAAAAACAAAACAACAACAGAAGAACGGTGATAAAAATTGCCAAATGACAGCTGAAGTAAAACACTCACAGAAAAGCAATTTACTTAGGAACACTTTAAATTTTCCTTGCGAATGAAAACAATTCTTACTCGGAACTGCGACTTTTTATCGCCTAAACCTTCTAGTACTACATCGGCATTTTAAGAAGTCGATAATAATCCTTGCGGACAGCACATCAACAAGACAAAACAATAATAATCTAAATTAAAAATATAAAATTAAATCTATGTAGATATCAAAATTAATTGGCTAAATTATCAAGAAGCTTAGTCTTAAAGGAGCTATGTCGTCAGTTGATTTAGGCGTTGTGGGATCAAAACTTTGCGATATTCTTGGCTTTCACTTACGTCATATCAAAATTCAGAAGCATTAAAAAATAGATTTCGAATCCAAAATGTTTATGGAATTGTAAAGAGTTTAAAACTACACATCTTGGCCAAATTTTGAAGCGCAAAAGCATTTCGTTCAAGAGTTATAGGCGAACGAGTATTAGATATTTTTAGTAAGAAATGTATGGAGCGGCCATCTTTGTGCCCCTGAGAGGGGCACAAAGATGGCGGCCAAAAATTCAAAGTCTTAATTACACCAAAAATCACATCCAAAAATATTGTATTTGCTATAAGCTCAATTAACTCGGCTTATAAGCACTTATAATGCAAACAATAACTTTCAGCTGATTCAATTTTGTTTATTTTCGCGGCTTATCTGAAATAGCGTGACGCATTGCGTGACACAATTGAAACCTTTGTAAATCGGACGCAAAACATCGTTAAAACCTGAAACTTTTTGTGAAAGATTATAACACTTGTATCCACATACCATGTTACAAACAGCTTTGTAGGACGTTTTCTTTAGACTTTTTAATTTTTATGACGTCATGTGAAAGCCAAGAATACGAAATGCTTATAGAGGAAGATAAATAAGCCATAATCTGAGTTAAAAGAAGATAAATAAAGAAGATAAATAAACCATAATCAGAGTTTTGGGGAGTTTTTCTTAGACGCAAGGCGATAAAGTTGAAAATATTTGCCTATTTTTTTTAAAGACCCACCTTCACCCAAAAGACGTTGCGGTCGTTTGTTTTTGTTTTGAAATGCTCCATTGTTCATACGCGTGATCTGATTGGTTGCACGCATTCAAGCATGAATTTCGTGTTTCGTGTTTGTGATCACGGCGCGCACAGCATTTTGGGTGAAGGTGGGCCTTTAAGTTGCAATCCATTTTCATCTTGGCTATCTGCAGCTAAACAAAACTAAACAAATTATAAACTAAACCATTATATTCTGGGTTTTTAAAGGAACACTGAAAATGTTGACAATATAGCCCCTTTAAAAGTAAACAATGAGCAACTTTCAACTAATTCAACAGGTAGGCTGATAGTGGACCTACAATTCCCAAGTTTTCCCATGTTTTCTTCTAAAAATAACCCGCACGAAGAACACAGAAGGTGGTCAGTTTCCTTGGAAACGGCTTAACAACGTTGTAACAAACACCGTTGTAATCTTGCCAAGTGGAACAAAGCCAAACTTATTAATACTATTTTCACTGCATAATTAATTATTTCATAGCGGAATTGCGCACGATTGTAGCAGTAGTAATGCTTTGCGCTCCTTGAGTATAAATTTGGTCGCTCCACCTAAAACGTGGTCATTTCATCGGTACTCCGGGACGACAGTCAACTTTCGCGACCCACCCACCTCCCTGTTGTGTAACTTGTGTCGTAAGTTTATGCTACACATTTGAAGTTGCACAAAAAACATTGCCTAGTGTAAACACACTGCAATCGTGATTTCGACAACGACAAAATGCAGGAATTGTCTGTTTTTGTCGTGCAACTTGTCGCAATGTTGTCTGGATGTTTCACTGATCATTTTGTTTTTCGTGCAACTTGTGTCGCAATTTTGTTTTCTATTGTACCACCGTCTTTATTAACAACCACTAAAAGCGTTCCACACTTTTTTAAATGAAACTTTTTTTCATATTTCAGCTCTAAGACGTCCATTGAGGCAATCCACGGCCTTATGTCTCAAGTGATCAAAAACAAGCTTTTCAACCAAGTTGGTGGAAAGGAATCGACATGACAAAAACGTCCAATTATCGAGTTTGAAGTCTTTTTGCTTTGTTTTTTTTCCATTGCTTGTATTCTAATACCTTTTGTTTTGCCGACGGATCGATTTTCGCGAGTGTTTGTTTAAGTAACAGAAAAATGGAACCGGTGAAATTTTGTCTATAAAGATACAAGGACATATTAAAGCAGGGTTGAAAATTTGCAGTTGTGCTCACCTTTTGGGCGAGTGCATATTTAAATCGCTCGTCCGGTTTGGTAAGTACGATTTTCACTTTTGAGTAAATAATTTTCTTTGTAACCATGACTTGTTTACTTTCGACAAAAATGTTTTTTTGCACTAAAGACATCGTTGTCTGCATTGTAATTTTCAGGAATTTTCGGGTAAATACGTGTCATTCTTGTGTTTACTTTGAACAAAACTATTTTTATTTAAAATACTTCAATACTGTATTGAAATAATCTGTATTGAAATAATAGCGTAAAATATTTCCCTTTACTTATAAATAGATGAGTAATATGCACTTATTGACTGAGTGGGAGGGCCGGACGGGAAAATATTTGGCTCGAGGTCATGGCGTACGGACCGAGCGCAGCGAGGTCCGTGCGCATGATACTCATCTATTTATAAGTAAAGTTTTCCCATGTTTAACATGTTTCACAAGTTTAATGTTTGCGATTCAATAAAAGGCATAAGGGTTAAGTTTTTAAGTTGTTATTGATTACATCAAATAATCATATATTGTAAATATCTTTCTGGAAAAGAGAAAAGTTTCAGTTTGAACTAACTGTTGAATAAAATTCCAGAAGTGTTTCGTAGGAATCTTAGTTGTTTCGTCAAATTTTAAAAAGAAAACATGTAATGTATAACCTAAACTCTGTGTGACATTTATGGTTAGCATGTTGTCATGGAGCCCTTAGTGAACATGGTAACGACATCACATAACGCGAAGTAGACCATCTGATGCCTGTTTGTGAAGGCGTGTGTCTGTGTCAATCAATCAATCAATCAATCTATTTATTTACACACGATAAAGTTTAAGCGCTGCCGCTTGTGGGGTCGTGTGTAAAAACTGTTACTGTATGCGAAGGCTTGTGGCTGTATGTGACGGCTTGTGACTGTGTAACAGCTGTGACTGTATGTGACGGCTTGTGACTGTGTAACAGCTGTTACTTTATGCGAAGGCTTGTAGCTGTATGTGATGGCTTGTGACTGTTTGTAACAGCTGTTACTTTATGCGAAGGTTTGTGACTGTATGTGACGGCTTGTGACTGTGTAACAGCTGTTACTTTATGCGAAGGTTTGTGACTGAGTTTGACGTGTGGCTTGTGACTGTGTAACAGCTGTTACTTTATGCGAAGGTTTGTGACTGAATTTGACGTGTGGCTTGTGACTGTGTAACAGCTGTTACTTTATGCGAAGGTTTGTGACTGAATTTGACGTGTGGCTTGTGACTGTGTAACAGCTGTTACTTTATGCGAAGGTTTGTGACTGTGTGTAACACGAAGCTGTCCCTGTATGTGAAGGTTTGTGACTGTGTGTAACAGCTGTCCCTGTATGTGAAGGTTTGTGACTGTGTGTAACAGCTGTTACTGAATATTATTATTGTTGTTAACGTCTGTGCGCAGGCTAGTGACTGTATGTAACGACTGTAACTGTATGTGACGGCTTGTGACTGTGTGATGGCTTGAACACTAGCCCAGAGCGAATCACAAAGGGCTAACACTCCAAACGCCAGCTTTAGTATTCTTTTTACGGTGGTCAATTTACCTTATAAACTCAGTTGCAGATACGGAAGCCTACGTGAATCTCTTTCCTCAGGCAGGTTCGGCTACATGAAAGCTACCGATTCGTCGGGTAGTGAGAAAATTTATTGATAATGCAAATCAATCAATAAAAAGGATTGCACTTCTCAGTTTCTTCTCGCGCCATGGAAAAACTAAGGAGAAAAAAGAGACTGCCTGCATGCAGCCTAAAAGGATGGCGGCATTTAACCCTTTAAGCCCTAAGAGTGATCAGCATCAAATTTCTCTTTGTAATATTAATGCCTTATCAATCAAAAAGGTCATGAGAATTAAGGACATGATCACACAAGATGAGTTCTTGATATCCAAACAATTTCTCCCCACTACTTCTATAGGAAATGTATAGAACTAGAAATGAGAATTTAAATTTTGATGTTAGGGCTTAAAGGGTAAAATATCTTTAACCGCAGGGAATACCGTTTAAATAATAAAAAAAAAATTGAATGTGGGAACTTTGGTGAATTAACGTCGGGACTCCTTTTCTTTCGAGAATGAATATCCGTCAGCCCAAAAAAGGTTACACGATTACTGTTTGTAGCACTGCTTCCAAGTTTAATTTCTTTTATTGCAATTTTCAGATCTACAAAGAACAAGAGCACTTTTAAAGAATGTGTTGAATGATCCCTTTGTGAAAGTTGTCCTCTCTCCTGCAATGAAAATAAAAACCATTTAGATAGTTTAATGAGTATAGAAATGCACCAATAGCAGCAAACCAACGTGCTACATAAAACGACACGTAATCAATCGACCTCACTGCCTGGTGAAGACCAGCAGTAATAACAGTCGAAACGTCGCGATCAACATCTCAATCCACTCCATCGTGAGAACATAGTTAAAGTGCACCTAACCCCAATTTTTTTTTCGCAACTCTATGTACGTTGAAAAGTCGAATAGTGAAGTATTTCTTGTTTTTAACGTCGCGTTAGTGAGTTATTTGATGACGTCATTTTAGGATTATGCCATTATTTCTACGTCAATTTACAATACGCAGTATACGGCTTAAGGAAAATCAATTTTAGAAATACTAAATATAAACTGTACACAGTCAATTGATTCGTGAAATTAAGTCAATTTTGCGGCACCAGTCCACGACTGAAACCATTGGACTCAAGCTACTCCCTTCAAACAAATCGTTCTCACCTCCTTCTACACTATTTTATAAACATAGTTTGTCCATGTTTTTCCGACACCCTCCCAGCATTTTTCAGGCGGTGCGACACCGTATTTGTCGTACTGTGACACACTGGCGCCACCACTCCAACATTCGCCATAGAACTGGACTCCGAAATACTATAAGTGTAAAACAAAACAACGAGGCTGCATTACAAAGACTTGAATACTTCCACAAACAGTGCTCCTCCGGTAAGCCCCAGGGGTTTATTTATTTCAAGCGCGTTTGAAGAGGGGGGTGGGAGGGGGGGGAGGCGGGGTGCCTTAAAGGGACAGGTAAGGGACGTAGCTATAAATCATTACGCCGCGATCACTCGATTTTTGTCCTGCAGATCCTAGTGTACTTAATTTAATTAAATATATGCAAATGCGGAGGTTTCGACACTCGACTTATTCATCTCGCACCATAGAATAAAATAAGTTGATCCTTTGTTTGGGCCAAACTAAGTGGTTGTAATAAGGAGGTGGTCAATTCAACGTGGCAAGGGTTCCCCATCTTCCTCTTAACAAGTACACCATACAAACCTTGTAGCCTTTATCTTGAACCAACTTGGCGCAGTCGCTCACAGTGTTACCCATGTGGTACCAGTCAATTTGTGGTCGTATATTTTTTACCAATTCAGGTAACGCTCGTACAAACTTATCCCTGAAGCATCCAATAGCCTCCACTGTAAACCATGAAAACCAAAATCAAAGTTATCACTCTGATCAATCACAGCAGACGAAGACAATCAAATGAACCAATCAGAACTCGATGCAAACACATGTAGCCGGCGCCAAGCGCGGGAAAACGCGTGTGAGTAAATCACGATTGGTTTTGGTTTCCTTCTGATTTGTTGATTAAATGGCGCGACATATTTTAGGCAATCATAAAGCGTATCATGCAATGCAAAACCAGGTCGAAATTACTCTCGACACTCAAACTGAAAATCAATCTAAAATGGTAAGGCAAATACCATACTATACATTTAAGCGTCATGCAAAAATGCGGAGGGGGATGGGGAGGGAGTTGTGTGGACCGCTTCTTGAAGACCACACCCATTTCCACACTAAAATATGTGATTTTCTGGGTGTTTCTTGGTGTTGCGGATGCCATTGTTGGTTAGCTTTTGTGTTGTGGTGTGGGTATTGTTCAGTGTCTTTTGAATCTTTTGTTTTACGTCATTTGATGATCACACCATCCGCAACACCAAGAAACCACCGATTTTCTGCACCCATTTTCAAACCTTACCTACAACATTTTCCCAATTCTTTGCAAGATATATTGACCCATTTTCAGACTAGAAGGCATACGTTTCTTGGGTAGACGCCTCGCATGGGGCTTCGCGTCCCGTTCGTGCCTTTCCCTTTGGTCCATATTATTTTTGTAAGTTTTTGTTCAATAAAGTTGAAAAAAGATATCTCCTTTCATACCAAGATTGTCAAATTCTATACCTTTCTTCAGACCAATTCGGCTCACAAACCATACCGTTTCGGGCAAATACTTATGCATCTTAGAAGGGGGACCCCCTCGGGTATCTTGTAAACACTGTGGGTTATGTTTATGTTTACTTGTGATGGCCACTCCGCTTGATTACTTTTGAGGACTCCTTACTTGCGTTAAATTTACCTTGCACTGTTAAAATTATCCATGATGTTCTCAAGCAATTAGGGAGTGCTCGGGTCATGACAAGTGAACTGGAAAAGAACCCACCTTGTTTTTTGTTTTTGTTTTTGTTTTTGTTTTGTTTTTTTAGTCGTGGGAACATTAACTGGCCAGACGATTTTAGATTCTTCCTATTTGCATGATGCTTGCGTTCCTAGTGAAACAGCACCAACGACACTGTGGGGTACAAAAAGAGACCACCAACGTTTTTATAGACCAATAGGCCCTGTCCGAGTTTTATAGTTTCGACTGTCTGTCTCTTAAGTAAATGTCATGCTTGTTAGTAAATCCCGAACGTGAAAGTCTCAATGTGAAGACGCTGCTAAATGAACATCTCCAAAATAATAATAATAAAAGTACCAAATGAAAGTAGTGCTCAAGAGCTTTGATCTGGACATACTTTGGGTTTCATCCAGAAAAACAAAAGTTAGATCTTTGTCAATTTTCCATTTTGTGTCTCATGTGACAACGTTTCGAAAAATTAAACGTACTGATTTTATTGAAGAGTTACTTCCCAGTAGTCATCATTGCATTTACTTACAGCAAGGACTCTCTTTGAAGCTTATGTCATCCAATCCAATATCGGCTCGGAAACTGCTTCCACGAACTGCCTCAAATATCACCTGACAATGCGAACGATTATAAAATTAAACATTGCTTCAAGGCATAATGTCATTTGCTAGTAGAATAGATATGTTTTTGTGCCATAAATCAGCCAATCAGCTGGGTTGGTATTAAGTCATTGCCCTCCCGACGTCCTTCCAGGTTATCTATTAAACGTATCATGATATAAATAGTTTTTAATTACTGTACATAGAGCGGTTTTCAATTAAGTGTGGGAAGTAATTTCGTAACTACTTTGGTTTTGCTTTGCTACGCCTTGTGATTGGCTAAAACAACTCGCGCCACGTGCACTTTCTCGACCAATTAGAGGAAAAACCAAAACGAATCGTGACTTGCTTACATGTGTTTTCCCGCGCTTGACGCCGGCTACATGTATTTACTACGTGTTCTCATTGGTTCATTTGATTGGCTCCGTCTGTTGCGATTGGTCAGGGTAATTACTTTGGTTTTGCTTTGACGACACTCAATTGAAAACCGCTCTTTATACAGTAATTAAAAACTATTATACCTTTAATAGATACAGCAACCTGTCTCGATTTTTAAAGTAATCCAAAGTGACGTCATATGACGTAAATAGAACATTCGCTATCTTGGTTCCACCCGGCCGCCAGCTTCGATTATACAATTTTCCAATCACTAAATCACCTTTATTGAAACTAATGTTACCTGATAGCTTGCCATACTCGTTAGAGTAACCTGTGCCATTTTCCATTCATCTCCTTGATCACCAGTTGTGGACCAGACCTTTCTCGTAGGCAAAGCACCCGTGACAGGCCTGATGTACACGTTTAACTCTCCCATCCCAGAACCATACATGTGGTACCAAAACGACAAACAGCGACCCTTGGTTGACGGGAAGATCTTGCTGAGCAAGTCTGCTTTATTACCAACTGGAACACCGCTGGTTTCCACGAAAGTATAATAACCTGGTTGGAGGAAAGCTTAGTACGTCCCTCATTTTTTTAGTTTGGGTGATTTTCTAATAGCTATCGCAATTTCATGGTTCCATTTCTCCACTAGATAAAATGAACGATGAGGATCGTTCGACCAAAACTATAATCCACTGATTCCCGGGGAGGGAGGGGGGGGGGTACTTCCATATAAAAGTGACGGGGATGATCTTCGTAACTTTTAGGGGTTAAAATTCGTGGTTCCGCATCACTAAGTGTGTTTGAATCGAAAATGAACACTGTCAGTTTTTTTTACACCTTTTAGGGCATTAAGCCAGAAAAATATGCTGACAGGAACAACTTTTCAGAAAGGATTAGTATCCCCTAGGGGTAAAGAATTGGTACCTCCTAGGGGTAAAGAATTGGTACCTCCTAGGGGTAAAGAATTGGTGCCTCCCAGGGGTAAAGAATTGGTACCTCCTAGGGGTAAAGAATTGGTACCTCCTAGGGTTAAAGAATTGGTACCTCCTAGGGTTAAAAAATAGTTACCTCCTAGGGGTAAAGAATTGGTACCTCCTAGGGGTAAAGAATTGGTACCTCCCAGGGGTAAAGAATTGGTACCTCCTAGGGGTAAAGAATTGGTACCTCCTAGGGGAAGGAATTGGTACCTCCTAGGGGTAAAGAATTGGTACCTCCCAGGGGTAAAGAATTGGTACCTATTAGGGGTAATGACAAGCGCGTGCATAAGGGTGGCTGGCGTTTGGACTTAAGGTGTCTCCATAGAGTAATCATAGATGGTGTTGCGCTCTAGTGTTGCTTTTTGGAAGCTGGTTTTCACATTCCTTTTTACTCCCAGTTCACTAAACCTATCAAAATGTAAAAAGCAATGATGAAACAGTGTTCTACAACCATCTCAGTTAAAATAATGGCTTCAGTCTTGAATAAGAACTGCCCGAGCAATTGCGTTTTTCATTGAATACGTGGATTTAATTGGGATTTTTTTCAATTTCCTTCTATGAAATCTTCCAAAATTTTCACAGCTCATCAGGTAAGAAATCAGGTAAGAAAATCAAACGCGAAAAAACTATGGGTCGTAAAGGCAGTTTCTTCGTTATTTGCAAATTTGCGCCTTTTGCCTCTGCGTATATTGTAAAAACTGGTCTTAAAGATTTTCCTGAAAAACGAGCGCCGAGATCAGCAAACGAATAATAATCTCTCCGTTAAACTTTACGGAATTTCACCGAAGGAAACGCGAGAAAATAAGCTGTTTATTTGGCTTTTTTTGGTCATGCTGACGTAATAAAAAAATCAGAAAAGCCCTACGTTTTCTTAGAGCGAGCGCAGATTGCTGAAGCTTTCGCCATCAGTGAATGCGCGCGGTTACAAAACTATAGGGAGCCACCTGAAGCCCAGACCTTAGCTTATCACGAAATTTATAATTTAACTGTGAAGATCATTGCTGGTAAGCATGAAATTGTGTTTCGTCATTAGGTAGTCATGAAATCCGCAACACCAAGAAATTGCAACCATGGGTCGTCTTCTCGTGTAAAATGGCGGCGCGTAGAAAACCGTGGACAAGTCTCGTGAAACATGATGAAATGCCTTCATTCCTTTCAACAGCTGTTTCAGATTGCAAGAAAACAAACATGGCTGTCAATCGTTTGAAACAAACTTCTGAAGACGACGTTTCATCGTTTGTCACGTAACAAAATTCTCCAAGATTGCTGGAGTATTTGGAAGCCTTGTGCAGGTGTTTCTCGCCAAGGTCCTGGGGAAGAGTTTTAGTTTTGGCCTTACCGGAACCGGAAGTCATTACCTGATCCGGAAGTGTGGTCGCCGGATGGTCCCGTGCTGCTTGAAGGCGTTCTACCAGTATGACGCTCCCATTTGAAGTTTTCTGGATTATTTCCATCATTTGTCCAATGGCACATCATGTCAGCATCAAACTCACAGTCATCCGGCCCTAGTGAATGAAAAACACGAAAAAAGCAAGTGACACACTCGAAAACCAACCCCGCGGTCTGGCCAGTACCTTACGCATGCGCACGGCCATATCACCCTGGCAGTGGCAGCCATGGACAGCTGTTTTGTCCTAGTTAGGACTCATCAGCATGGTATGGCCAGGCAGGGTCTCACATAAGATCATCGACCCCGCCACTTTACTACCAAGGCGGCCTATGCAAAGCACCCCTTTAAGCACCAGAGTCGACTTCATAAAGAACGATCAAAGGCTCCTGTGAGCCAACTCGTGAATATACGAAACACTCTATAAAATAAAAGATTCTGCACACCTTCGGACCCTCCCCTCTTCTAGGCGTTTTATCCCACCGACCCGCACCCCCTACGTCCAACTTCTCACCCTCGCCTCCTCCAACGCTATCCCCATGGGTAATAAGGCAGTTGACTATTACAAATCAAGGGCTCAATGTTGGCGGCCGATCGAGCGATCGAGTGATCGAGTGAGATTTCTCCCCAAATGCTACAACTCGCCCAACGATTCGCATTTGCGAGGTAGCAGAAAGTGGACTGGAAACAAGAAAAACTTTCGCAGTTTTGGAAGCGTGTTTAAAGTGTGTTATCAATCAGGAAGCTTTATTTTCGAACGAAAGCCCCTGAAAAGAAACGGAAAATGTGTTTTTACTGACCGATCCCACAAGACCTCAGTTTGCATGATTGTGAACTGTTGAAGCTTCCAACACAATCTTTACCGCCATATTTTGGCGGGGGGTCGTCACATGATCTCGATCGGTAGTGCGTTCCAAGTCCACAGTTAGCGTCACACTGGCCCCATGATGACCAGCGGCCCCAGTGACCGTTAATTGGTGCTAAAAAGAAAAACATTAACGTAAATATGAATTATATATATCAAAAGCCATTTGCTCATCCTTCTGATTGCGCATGCTCTAGTGTTAAAGTAAAAAATGCAACATGCAATACAATATAGTACCTAACAATCAGCCTATGTAAGCCTATGAGAGTTGATGAAAGCATATCAGAGTTGATGAGTGTACATAAGAGTCGCTGTGAGTGAACGGAGAGCACATAAGAGGCGATAAAGCGCGTAAGAGTTGATGAAAGCATATTAGAGTTGATGAGCATACAAACGATTCGCTATGAGTGAACGGAGAGTACATATAAGGCGATAAAAAGCGCATTTAAGTTAATAAGAGCGCAAGAGAGTTGATGAAAGCGAATGAGAGTTAATAAGAGCACAGGAGAGTTGATGAAAGCGCATGAGATTAAAGAGAGCATATATTAGAATTAATGAGCATACGTAAGAGTAGCTGTGAGTGATAAAAGCGCATGAGAGTTAAAAGCTAGAGAGTCGATGAGGGTATGCTAGTCCATTAGAGAGTTCAACTAAAGAGAGAGTTTTAACTCAATTTAGCGACTGGAGTTACAACTGGGCTCTCTCTTTCTCGTTCTCGTTTCATCCAGGCTTCTGCTTAACTTCATAGAACTATTCTAAGTAGTTTTTCTCACCATAACACTCGCTGTTGCTACATTTGACACTCTCTTGTTGTACTCCATACTGATCAGCCCCCGGGCAATCCTTGCTGAAGTCACTTGATGTACAGAATCTCTGACGCTCTTTATAACAGTACGTACTACATGGACCAAAGTTTGACCAGGAGCTCCACTGACCAGCATTTGCTAGCGTGTAACGAAAAATAATTTTTTTTTTAATTTCCTCATTTAATTACAATATAATATTTACGCTACTTACAATACAATGCTTACATTACTTAACGATACTCTACTTACAACACGTGCAATACAATACTCACACTACTTACAATGCAATGCTTACACTACTTATAATACAATACTCTACTTATATACAATACGTACAATTACATTTCAATCAAAAAGGAGTAACATTTAACAACGACTAACAACAATAATAATACATTAATACATCACCTATTACTTACAATATTTGAACTACAAAGTTTTTCAATTTTATATTTTAGGAGAATTTTGCGCATGAATTCTTGTACAGAAAGAGCTTTCTCTTCGAGTTTCGCACTATATATATAATACCGCATGAAAAGGAAGGTGTAATTCAGAAAACGAAAAACAAATTATAATAAAAAAAATCCTTTTTTATACAGGGTGACCACTTCAGTTATAAAAACTGCTATCATCGTGGGCCCTGTGTCAAAATAAATAAATAAATAAATAATAATAATAATAATAATAATAATAATAAAATAACCTTAAAAGAGATAAAAAGTACTACCTTAAAAAAAATATTAAAAGGCCCATAGAATATATGACTTAAAAAATATTTAAAAAGTACGTATTCGTAGAATATATGACTAAAAAATGAAATTACAATTAAAAACTCTTAGTGACTACGACTATTATAAATAGTAGCCCCTTTATAAAAAAAGGAAAGTTCCAATCTTATCTTTTTTAAAATAAAGAGAGGAGTGTCTAGTACAGGTAGAATCTGTTCCAAACAACTGATTTATCATTGTTTCTTTATGTTTTATTTTATTGCTTCTTTAGTTCTTTGAGGTAGAAATAAAAGGGAGCCCCCCCCCCGCCCCCGCCCCCGCCGTCCCTTCCCCCACAGGAAGCCCACGGGACGAAATTCCCATTCCGACACGGCATTCATGTAAAACAGGCTTTATTTTAGTTTACTTTTCTTTAATAGTTAGTTATATTTTTAAATTATAGAAGATTAATTTACATACATAGTTTTTTTATTAAGTTGTAATTTATGTTAAATTGTTAACGCCTGATGTATTTACCGTGTTTTTTAAATAAAGATGATGATGATGATGATGATAATGATGATGACTTGTTAGGGTTTGCGTTTGCTTATTTTTCTATAACTCCACCCCCCTCCCCCTCCCCCCCTCCCCCCCTCCCCCTTCCCCCTCCTCCCAAGGGTTCAAAACGTCTCTATTGGTGTTTTAGTTTTCGTTTTCGTTTTTGTTCATTTGATGATTCTCTTACTTGAGCAATCGTAGAGTGAGTTGACCTCATGAATATCAAAATCAGTCAACCCTTTCCTCTGTCCCAGAAGACGGTTAGGATCCAGAATTGATCGAATGGTGTCCAAGCCATTTTTGGAGAAGCTTTTGCGCCCGTAGTGCATGATGGAGTCGAAGTCATACGGGATCTTGAGCCGGTCAATATCACGGTGGCTGTATTTGTTGAAGTTATGCTCTTCATCTGAAAAGAATAATGAAGAAGGGCTAGCAACAGATTCCTAATATCTTAATAGAGCGGTTTCAATTGAGTGTCAAAAGTAATTTCGCGATTGCTTTGGTTTTGCATCGCTAGGTTTTTTGATTGGCTAAAAAATCTCCACTTTATCGACCAATCAGAAGTAAAACCAAAACTTATCATGACTTGCTCGCACGCGTTTTCCCGCGCTTGGCGCCGGCTACATGTATCAGTGCTTTGAGTTCTGATTGGTTCATTGGATTGACTGACTCTGTGATGATTGGTCAGAGTACTTACTTTCATTGGTTTTGGTTTTACGACACTATCTAACAAAAGGGTTCACAGGCAATCAGACCTCGAAGCAAATACCGGTGATATGCA
This sequence comes from Cladopsammia gracilis, assembly GCA_022457155.1. Classification (NCBI taxonomy): domain Eukaryota; kingdom Metazoa; phylum Cnidaria; class Anthozoa; order Scleractinia; family Dendrophylliidae; genus Cladopsammia; species Cladopsammia gracilis. Next base: position 516,869 of record JAJGOT010000061.1, on the reverse strand, counting down.
CCAAGCAGATGCGTGGACACGCGTGCGATTCAATAGCTGACGAAGTAGCGCCAGTGCTTTTAAATAATTGCAGAGCGTAGGAAAACAATACCAAAGCAAACGATCAATTGAAACCCTTTCTAAAGAAACAAATGCAAGACTCAGAAGAAGGCCTAATGGTTTAAGCAAGCGCAAAAGTATAATTCTTTTGACTAGTTGTCTCCATGTCCGGACACCTCCACATTTTTAATTATAGCTTATCTTAAATTTATACACTTCTAATTAAGTTCTATTTTGTATATTTTGTGTTTATTATTTCGTGGCGTACTTGGAAGCTGGCTCTTGAGCTAAGCGTACCGACCACGCTAAATAAAGGATTGATAAATTGATTGATTGATTGATTGATTGATTGATTGATTGATTGATATTCAGACGTAACTGCTCCCGCCAGCTAGAAGCATCGCCTCATGCATGATAGGCGACATGTTAGATAAACTTCGGAAGTTTCAGTTGAATTTCGGCAATCTTCGGACAATTTTTTCTTATTTGTAGTTAGGAAGTTAGGTAGTTAGCTGATTATGATAATTTAAGCTGATGGAAATACCGTGTATAAATAAAGTTATCTTATCTTATCTTATCTTTTTGGTAGCCTTTGGAATACGTTGGACGTCCGTCGAAAGCCGTTTAGTGGTGTTCGAGTTTCTTCGGATTACCTTCAGATATTACCTGTAATAACGTTCTAACTTACCTTTCTGTATGTTCTCCCAAAGTACCTCTACATAAAGATTTCTATCTGGTCGTGACTGCTCGTGCCAGAAGCCAAGAGCATGCATCATCTCATGCATGATGGTCCCTTTGTGATTGCAACCACTGCCTAATGAAAGCAGTTGCCCAATTCCTGTCATCCAATACTGACGGCCAACAGAAGACCAACAACTGAAGATGAGAGAACGTGGCTAATAGAACGATTTTCAATTGAGTGTCGTAAAAAGAAATAATTAATCACTCTGGCCAATCACACACAACACTTTATTTATTCTCGGACTGTAAACCTGTTAAAGTCCTAGCGTCTAATGGACTGCTAATTTACCGCGATAAAAGCTAAAATATACTAAAAAATAAAACAGAAAACAGGATGCTATAGCCATCAAAATATTAAAATATTAAAATGTAAAATGCTAAAGAACAAAAATATATATAATTACAATTTAAATATACATTATTACAATATAATTTACCACAGCGGTGGTACGCAAGCCAATGAACCACGCCGCGCCAAGCGCGGGAAAAAAACGTGTAGGCAAGTGACGATGGATTTTGGTTTTACTTCTGATTGGTTGAAAAAAGAGGCGAGAATTGTTTTAGCCAATAGCAAAGCGTAGTAATGCAAAGCCAAAGCAATTGCGATTTCGACGTTCAATTGAACACCGCTTTATAAGCAACACTTTACGTTCAGTCACTGCCAACTGTAATAACACTTATTTAAAAATCTCTAAATTTGTTTTGGGAAATTGTGGGAAAACTAACAGCAAAGTAAGGCTTACTAGGTTTTATTCAAATGCCAAATCTAAGAATTTCGTTTACAAAATGAAAAGCAAGAACTGCATTGCCAAACACAGTGGCATGAAGAAGTCCAGAAAATTTGAATGCAGCTTCGTATTAAACGGTACTCCATATGTCACTACATGTTGTTTAACTGACCAGTTTGTAGTAAAATGAAATGGACTAAGAATAGCTGTAGTTCCAGTCTGAGAACACTGATTAAACCCGACATAAACTTCTTTTTTTATTCAACTAAATCGCCACTACTTACAGATTAAACCTAAATTACGTCATATTATTTATTTACATGTTACTACATTACTCTTAGCCTTACATACCTTTAGCTTACAGACACATACACACACACGCACACACACAAAATAAAGTAATATCAGTAGCTGCAAACAGCAGGACAGCAAGCAACAAAACGGTTTATAAAATGCTATTTACAAAAACTACCAATTATAAAAAGAAGAACCACTATCCCTAGAGTAACTCTGTTTGTTCTCTCCAAACATCCCCTGATATCTTTCACCATATTTTGCTTTTCTAAAAATAATCGTATGTTTTGGTTTTGTTTTGTTTTTTTTTTTTTTTTAGCAAAGGCGTATCCTTTTTTTAAATCTTTTTTATATAATTTAAGATAAGTTTTAAAGATTTCTATAGATGGTATAGATCTCCCATCTATAACCCGACATAAACTTACCCAACCTGATGAACAAACTTAATGAACAGATCTTCACCGGTTCTCTGTTTAAAGGTCAGACATGTTTTGTTCTCGTATTCGGCTATTGCTTCTTGAATAGTTGGTTTAAAGAAATCTGAAGCGGAAATAACAAGGAAAAGAAAGCTAAGCGTTTACCGCCATTTAGCCGTATTAGAGCGAACGTGAGAATCCCTACTCAACTCGAACAGTTACAATATTATAAACATAAAGCTCTTCAAGTTATTGAAAGCTCGAGTTATGGAGGGTTAAATTCTATAAGAGCTGGGTGAAAAGGTCTTCGGATCGGCAGATTTTTTAAATAATTTTACCCGGATTTCGAATTCAAAGAAAACATTTAACAGATTTGTGGATCCTACCAATGCGGCGGGTTACGGATTTATCCCAATTTGAGGCCCGATTTTGGCTTTTGCTTTTTAAGTAGTTCGGATCTTCATTGGATGTTACTCTTTCATAGACGTGTGTGGTCAATCTGTGTGGTTGTATCGTCGATGTTCACTCGCAATGCGTGAGAAAACTCAAGAAGGCCTGTTTCGAAAATTTAAGTGGCTCTGAACCACTTTCCAATAATTTTTCTAAATTTTGTTAAAAGTTGTATCTTTAAAATGCCAATTCCAATTCCATGGGGGTCACCTAGCTCGTTTTTTTAGTTATAAGCACTTACAAAACTAAAATTAAGGTGTCTTTAACAGGTTATACTGTTACTATGGTAACCTGTTACATCATAAATGGATCATAACTTGTTCACCAATGACTGGGCATTTGTTTCACACCATTATTGTAGCATTAACTGATAAATAATTGTAATATTGATCCATTATAGTGTAAGTGTTGGAAAATGCTGGGAACAATTGCTAGCCACTATGTATTGAGCACACGAAAGTGCTATTGGGGACATTGTTTTGACGTTCCCTACTGGAGACGGGACCGTCATTTCTACGTGATCATCAGAGCTACGTGAAGGTCCAACCGCTGCAGATATCGGAGCAAAGGTAGTACCTTCGCCCTCGGTTATCAGTAAGACCCTGAGTCACGTGTTATATTATAGTCTTGCCAGGAATTGAATCCACAAACAACACTCAGCAGACCAGCATTCTACCAACCACGCAGCAACAAAAGTTTGGTATGTCTAATATGTTTGTTATGTTTGGTATGTCTGGTATTTCTGATATGTCTGGTATGTCTTACCTGGAAGGCTACTGTCGTACACATAAGGAATAACACGAGTGACCCACAACTTCTTTCTATTCCTTGCAGCGTTTCGCTTCCGTCGCACACTTATCTGTTGTCCGTCCACATCACCAGCATCTCTGTTATCAACGGCATCATCCGGAGCTAGGGCGATATCTCCCTCGAACATGATGACGTCATTATCTAGAAAGCAATTTGAGCAACAAACCTGATAGACCATTTTACAGTTGTATGCTTAGTGTCCTAGCTTTTCAGTAAAATCGACAGGGCCGTAGCCAGTAGGAGGCAAACCGAAGCACTTGCCTCAGTCATGATCCCAGTGTTTTGTTTAAACGTAGTCATCATAAAGACCCTACATAACTAGGCGGGGAATTTAACCATGGATATTGCCTCAGTCCTTAATATATTTTTTCTGACTAAGGCCCTGATTGAGGCTGGAGTTGACCTTGTTTTGATACAAACCTTCTTGCTTTTCATATGTAACTCATGGTGAACAGAATCTGGTTAGCAGTAAGAACAACATGACTTACATCTGAAAAGCAGAAAGGTTTCTATCAAAACAAGGTCAACTCCAGTCTCACTTCTACTCGAAGGCCTGGTCACCAAATAGACAACTGTACATTGGGCTATTAAACGACTTTTTTACCTTTATTTTCTAACCAGAGTAATAGCTAAATCCATCTAAATAATCATTTTTGCTTTTGCCTGATTCAAAATAAACTTCGCGTTAATTCGGTTCAGGAAATCCACAAAGAATTAATTTTTTTTAGGAGGTGGAATTGACACTAAGAATGCACATGTTGTATCCTTCTAGGGAACGTGCTTTTTGGTTCAATATTGATGATCCTTATTTGTCAGTTCACAGTGGAATGCACAGGGATGACACCCATTCAAAAGTGTCGGGGGAAATCGTCGATTTCTTTTTCGACCTTTTTTGGTTATTACTACAATTGGGACTTTCGTGTTACCTTTAGCTTATGGGTAGTACAAAATAGGGAGGATTTATCGTGCTTCCTAAAACTACTTGTACAAGTACAATGTATTCCAGACAACCAAATCACAAATAAATATTGAAATGTCATTTTTAAGGCATGTCAGTTAATATTTTATTTTTGAGACTTTTTGGCGGCAAAAATAAATTTCAGCTATGCGTACAAAAACGAGATTTTAAACCGTTTAGTGTTTCGTTCAAATTTTCAGTACACAGCACAGTGTAAGCACAGTACACAGGGAAATTTAAAAGTTCAGTTTATTTGTTCGATGTATGATTTTGTAGCTTGGAAGTTGTCTTATCACGAAGAAATAAATTTATGTATTCTTTACGTCATCCGAATTAATATATATATATATATATATATATATATATATATATATATATATATATATATAAATTTGTCACAAATGAAGACAAACCAATACTTTTTTGTCTGACACCAATATAATATATATAATAATATATATATAATATAATAATAATATAATATAATATATATATATATTATAATATATATATATTATAATATATATATTATATATTAATTAATATATAATTAATATATATATTAATTACGCAAGCCTTAACACACTTGTAACTCCCCTGAAGAAGGCCGTGATGGCCGAAACGTAGGGTCAATAAAGCAAAATCAAGTCAAGACATGGAGTTGGAAGCTTGATAATTACAACTCATTCTACATTAACCTTTTCAAGCTACAAGATCGCACTTTACTAGAGTGATCCTCTGTCTTCGACAAGGCATACAGCATTGTTTGAGAGACCCTTCACAACACTATATATATATTTTTATATAGATATATATAGATCGTTTTCATCTATAAAAGTAAAGTAAAGTCGCGCACCCGAGCCAGAAGGCTCATAACGGCCGGAGCTTAAACCCGGTTTCTATAGCATGAAGCGACTAGGAATATTGCTACTCCCCCCTGGATGGGATGCTAGTCCATCGCAGGGTTACCCCCAGCATTTTGTCGCCGGTACCCATTTATACACCTGGGTGGAGAGAGACAGTGTGGAGTAAAGTTTCTTGTCTAAGGAAACAACACGAAGGCAGAGACCAGACTTCGAACCACCGACCTTCAGGTTGAAAGTCCGACGCGCTAACCACTACACCACCGTGCCGTATCTATAGCTACGTATTAAAGCAATTTGTTTGTCTGGCCTTGACAGCAACACCAGAGGTAAGATGTTTCAGATAATAACAAATGAAACGACCTGGCAAAATTTTGAAATCTTTAATACACGAGTTATGGGGAAAAGAATGTTTAGAAAATTCAATAATTTGCTATGCGTCCGCCAATTTTGGTGCACCACTTTGAAAAATTATGATTTGTTTTTGTCCCGCACATGGAGACGCTCAGCCGCACCGTGTGTGATATAGATTGACATATTAACTTGGCACGAAGATTACTATAAAGGCTGGTTTTCACTGGCGACGTAGTCGGAGTCCTAAGAGCCCTTCCGACCTAGTGAAAATCGAAAATCGGAGTCGTAAGCGGAGTCATAAGCTCGACGGAATCGGAGTCGGAAGAATCAGAACGGTTCCATTTTCTTCCGATTCCGCTTATGACTCCGTAATCTTCTTCCGATTCCGTCGGTTTGATTTTTACTAGATCGTATCGCTCTGCGCTTCTGATTACGACTCCGATTCCGACTCCGACTCCGACTCCGACTCCGACTCCGATTCCGACTCCGACTCCGATTCCGACTCCGACTCCGACTCCGACTCCGACTCCGACTCCGACTCCGACTCCGTCGTTAGAGAAAACCAGTTTTAAGAAATCTGTTAAGAGAACAGCCGTTTGTAGGATAAGCTGTTTGGATTTTAGAATTTTGATGACGTCAGGTGAAAACGAATAATATTCTTTTACTATGGCTACGTTAGTTCTGACAAATTGAAAGTTTACCCAGTAAAAAGAACACGGTGAAATCTATACTGTTTACATATTCTATACTTAGTTAAACAAATTCATTCAATGAGACAACGAATTGAAAAAGACCGAAGTGGCTCTTTTTACGATTCCTTTAAAAAGGTAAAATAAGAGAAAATTCATGATATATCGTAGCTATCGAATTCCGATCTCGGGATCGCCGGAAGTAAAATTGCAAACTGCCCGCCTTACAACTTGCGTGTTGTAGTTAAGTTGATTGTTAGTTGTTTTTTTCTCAGTTTATTTACATTTCATTGTCAGCTAGAAAAAAAATTGTTTAAGATGTGGCAATTAAAAACCTCCTGTGCTCTCTGAAAGTGGCAAGAGGAAAACATGCGAGGCACGTATTTTATTTTCGTTCCAATTTCCTTTAGTCTACCTTTGTTGACTTTCTCGATGTCTTCCATCACATTTCCAGAAGAATTGTTCTTGTAATCTTCCTTAACAGAGGTCAGTTTGTTCGCTGAAAATTAATATTTAAAAATAAACGTTAAAAAAGGAATTAACATTTTTCTCCGACAAATCGGCAGAGATTAAGCTGTCTCCATAGCAACTGACAGTTGAGCCATTCGGCAATTAAGCCGTTTCCATAACAACTGATAGTTAAGCTCTCTCCTTGGACAGAAACACCTCTTTTATGATGTTTGCGGTTTGAAAATAAAATAGAGATAAGATTTATCCACTGTTCACTTTTTTGTGCATTACATTTGTGTTTAAACCGCCAAATCTTCAGTTATATACAGGTCCAGACCAATATTTTCCAATATGTTGCAGTTAATTTTTTTCTAATTTTACAAATTGGAATTTGACATTTTTCTCAGTCGGTTTCGAACATTCCCACCTTTTGCGGTAGATCTAGATAGCATTTCCAGGTTAATTACTATGGGGAAAAGATGCTTATGAAAGTGCTCTGACCCGGCTGTCCGTTCACCAGTACAATGCACATTGACTCCCATAACCAAAACAGATAACTTCAGATAACTTCACAAAATTAGCAACGCTAGTATCACTTTCAGATTTTGGACTGCACACTTCGTGTTTCAGTAAGAACAAAGGATGTATCAGAAGACATGATTCTCTAATGTTAAATGTGTACTAAAAAATAACAAATGGGCAACGTACCAGAACGATGGATTTCTATCGGGCTGCAAAATGAGTGAACAGCAAAGAGAATCAAAACACAGAGTATCCTTAGTGCCACCATGGTCGGACCTTCGTGGATGTGACGGTTTGATTTCTTGTCAATCTGAAGTTTATAACCACAGATGATCAATACAACTAGTTTCCTTTACAGATGTTTAGATCTCATGCATGTACTAGCAAAAGGAAAGGAAGAGGAGAGCAAAGTCTTGTGATAACAGGGTATTAACTCTGATGCGAAGAAGATTGTTTTCTGACAGATAAATTGTTTGTTTAAGCTGAATGTAATTTTGATTGATGCGAAGATCTCGATTTTAAGAGGTGCAAATACCATCAAGAAAAATACAATACTCCTGCGTTGCTTGGTTCGAATGGCCTTCGAGCAAGAATGTTTGCTTGTCTGTTTTTGTAAAAAGCCCAAAAAATTACACTAAAAAAGCTATGGATGACAGAAATATATATACCGATAAATTAGATATGGGTTTTATTTCACGGTGTTACGTTTACAGATGGAAGCGGAAAGCAATTATTTCTGTCATTATAAATGTGTAATAACGGACGTATTTTACGACAGTTCGCGAAAATAAATACTGATCTGGCAGAACGTCACGACCAGCAATTTAAGTCATGATAAATACAGAATGCCTTCTTTCATTTTAATTAAAATTTAATGTATTCATTTTCCCCAAAAATCTGCGATCCTTGTTTACCTAAAATGTCAAACGATTTGCTAGAGTTTAAAAATTGAATTTCGAAAATCGTTTCCTCGTAAGTTTGCTTTAGGAATTAACACTTTATCTCTTCCATTTGTGCTTATTCCAATAAGCTTCCCGGTGACAAACGAAATTTATACCTGTTCGACAACAGTATTATCTAGCTGAGATTTGATGATCTGTAATATCTAAGTAAATATGGCCTTTATCTCAGTACTCCTTGGTCTGTGTCAGATTTGTCTTGCTTGTTCAGCGAAAGACTGCGAAAACTCGACCCCGGAATAATTTGAAGGCATAATGTCATCTTTACGAAAATAACTTAAACTATCTTTGGTATGAGATCTAGTTGTCAATTCTAGCTTTTAATTAATTTTCGTTACTCCAGACGTGATACTTCTAAGTCGATGCAAGATGATTTCAAGGTACATTTTTCTCACGGTTTTCGTGGATCGGCAAGTTTTTGCGACTGAATTTTTTAAGGAAATTTCACTAACGTGTCGGATGTTTTGTTTTCGCAAAGGTTTATGCCTTAGTTCATGATTAATGCTGACTTCTAACTTCCACATGTAAAGTGTTTCAGCGTTGATTGAGTTCTGGATATCCTGATCAATGGAAAATGTTGTGCTATTTTTGACACTGATCCTAAATTGCGAAGCAAAGATTCAAAGCAAAAAGGGGTGTGTTTGTCCGAGTAGAGAACCGTTCTAAAGGAGGAAAAGTTTATGGGTAAACCGAAAATGCCACATGTGCGAACGAACCCTGTTACGAATACTGTCGTTACCCGACTTGTGTCCCGTCAGTAAGCGGAGTAATTCTATTGAAATATATGGACTCAGTTAATTCCGTTCGACTATACCTCCTATTGAAGAGCTTTAATTCTCGTAAAATTTTTTTGCAACATGAAATTTGACATTGCTAGCGATTTGGAATCACGTTTGACACTATTTGACGTGAAAGTTAATCTTGGGAAAAATTAAAATATCATATTACAGGCCTCTATTTGAAGGCATTAAATAAAAAATTAAGAACTGGTTGCCGTTTCTGGTTTCGTGCAAACTTTGGATCTTGAAACAGAGAAGTATAATATTAAGAGCATACCTGATACAGATGGATGCTTTTATCAGTGAATCCAGTGATTAAAATTAAATTAACTGTCCGAATTTCGCCTTCGGGGGACAAAAGAATCAGAATTTATAAAGAGCCTAGTATATCAATGGCGAGAAGACCGTCTGTGTAAATATACAGCGAACAAATAAAGAAACAGATTCATAATGCTTCTTTAAAGAACACTCAACATTGAATAAAAATGCTATTTTGCAATTCTCGAAACAAAACACACAAAGAAACAACACTAATAAAGAATCCCTTGCAACTTTACTGTCAATAAAATCCTTGAAGTTTGGTCTTGATAGACGGTTGAACCTAGCAGCTGAAAAAAAATGCATGAAGACCTCCCATGGCCAATAATACATAACTTCAAAACTGGAAAAACATCTCGGAATTGACAAATTAGCTTGGATAATACTGAAAGTCAACTGAAAACGCGCCTTACAGTGGGGGGGGTGGGGGAGGAGTGGACAGGGGGCGTGAGCTCGGGATAGGGGGCGGGAGGAGTACGGGATGCGGGAGAGGAAAGGGCGGGAAGCGGGAGTTCTAACAGCGCGACAGCGGGAGAGAAATACTTAAACGCGGGGCGGGAACAAAGTGTAAAAGGGCGGAAGTCGGGAGAAAAAGGTACGGTAAGCGGGAGGTTCTGTCTTCTGACCCCCTGTCCCCTCCCCCATCATCTTTCAGGAATGTGCTGCTCTGTAGCAGAGTAATAGTGACGGGGAGCAAGAAAAGAACTCGAACAACTTTTAAGCAGGAGATAATAACTTCAAGAGAATCGATATCTGTTCGTAATGCCTTTTATCCGGTGCTCAATACATGTTTCGCAATTTTTTATTTGGACTGCTTTTCGACAAGCATTCCTTTTGCCTATACCTGTTTTCAAATTACAGTCGGACCTCTATTAAGCGGCCACCTAATAAGCGGCCACCCTCCATTAAGCGGCCACTTTCCAAAGTCCCGAATTATTTGTCAGTAAAGTGCTGCATTCGAAACCTCTATTCAACGGCCACCTATTTTTACCTCTATTAAGCGGCCAGCAAATCATCTTTTCAAGCGAAATGGTGACAGATAATATGAAGGTGATAACTGATAACAATAAAAACTGCAATTTAATCTCCACTTGCCCAGTTTCACGGTTACCAGGGCCTTGCCCTATCTATCGGAAAGGCAAATGACTTGATCTTCTCGTTACAACTCCGAGCTCCACAACGGCAAACAGCAGTGACGAATTACTTTAAATAAATCGTCCATGAAATATTTTGAGCTAAAATTTTTACAGACTATTTGTGCAAAAAAGGCCTAAGAAACTTTTGTTACATAGATTTGCATATTTTTCTGTACCTACTCAACACCAAAAAATACTGTACTTATCGACTACATGCTCTCTGTGTTAGAGCTAGAACTTTGCACGGACTTGAAATGCGCAAATACTGGGCACTTAATTTTTTGTTTCAATGATTTTTGCATTTATCTTCACATATGTTCACTTTTCAACAAGCCTTTGGCTATATAAAGGAAATAAAATTACGTTGACCGCCTTTTGGATCCAATTTATATTGTACCTCTATTAAACGGCCAACCTCTATTAAGTGGCCAGTTTTCATAGTCCCTAGGGTGGCCGCTTAATAGAGGAAAACGTACCAAAAGATTCAAATTTCAGTTCGAACTTGCGGCAAAAACGGTCGAAAAAGAGAACATACGGTCAAATAAAATACTTGTCACGAGGTCAGAAAGTTTTCCTACGTCCGTTTTATGCATCTCCCCTTTAATTATCGTGAAGCGTTTTGTTTTATGCGTCGCTAAGACGAAAGTAACCCATAAAATGGACGCCACAATGTAAGTACTTCTGATACCTCACTGTCGAGATCAGTCGGACTGGTTACATTTACTAGAGATAAAATAAACGTTTTAAAATGACGTTTTGATTGAGCTTATATAGCCGGAGTCCTGATGGTCATCACTGTTGACATAGCAACCCAGTGACAACGTCATAATATTCACCTAGCTCGGTTTACAATGTTCTTTTCAGGGGGATTATATTACATAACCCTGTTCATTAAAGTGGGGAGAGGCGGGGCTGATTTGAGTACGAGTACGAGATTGAGTACGAGTACGACTTTTGAATTTAAAGCCAGTCATGTCCCCAGAGCTGCCGGTCCTTACTGATGCAGACCAGAAGATAAGAAGACTCTTGGTATAAAATTTGTGTGATAAATGGTTATTTAGGGCACGCGAACTAGGTTTTAAAAGTCGTACTCGCACTCAATCTCGTAATCGTAGCCCGATCTAAATTCCCCTAATAGCTGATAAGAACGGATAGCAATATAAATCTCATATCCCCCCGCTCCAGGGGCTATATTAAAGTTACATTTCACTTTTTTTCTCGTCATCTGGACTAAACATTTTCTAGAGTTTCAGTCCGGACCGCCTCCCCACGAAAACCTTATTAAGGTCAAGATGTAGAAATATCGTTTTCGTTCATTTCTCTTTATTCAGACCAGCCAGACATTATGTATTTTATGCCAGTAAGTAAACTTACTCCTACCCAACATTTTTATTGTATCTTCTTTATTTTGAATCTAAAACGTACTATTTCTAAATTAAAATTGTTGAACGTGTTTTACGGTAAACTCTAAGACCGACACCGCTGTAAGGCGGACACCTCTCTATAACGGACATCAATTACTGGCTGGTTCTGGCCGAATTTCACTTGGGTACCGAAGGTGTCCGCCTTCGACAAAGTTCACAGTGTACACAAATTAATTATTTTGAAGGTTTAGAACTTTAGCTATTATGTGGTTTAATTTTTCTATTTTACAAACACATTCTCGCGTCGTTGCCTTTGAAATTATTAGGCCTGGAAGCTTACCCGTTCCCACGTTTTCTATTTTTGTCTGTATTTATGGTTATAATTATTTTCGAAACTGCGGATACCGTGTGAAGCAATAAAGTGAATAACATTTTCGTATTTTAAAACTAACTTTACACTCTTGTGATAAACACGATGCGACAAGATTACATTTGACAGTGCTAAACTTTGTGAGGAGGCGTGCCCGTCAATTGAATTTGCTCTCTCTGGTTGATTTAATTACTGAAAAATGTCTAACATTTAAAAACTAAAATTTTGACTGCATTTGTCTGCCCTATATATTTGCTCTTCATCGAAATCAAATCATTCAGAGCAGTTTCAGTGCCCCCAACCCACATTTTATAAAACGTATATAAACAATGTAAGTGCTGCATTCTAATTTTTCACTCACAGGCGGCCCAAGCTCACTATCAGATAACCGGGACGTGACCTTTGCTTTATGAGTGGTATTGTGTTACAAAGATTGAATTTATAAAGGTTTGTATGGGAATGCAACGGTTATTTCGGTTAGTTATTTCGATGTTCCACTGCTAACAGTGGAACACCGAAATAACGATAACTCGCCGGAATCGAGTTAAATCGCCCCGAGGAGCAGGCAAACAACAAAGAATACAACACAGCAACAGGGTAAGTCAATTTTATTCACAAAACATTCGAATTTTTAAGTTTAAAACAAAACCGTTGCATTCCCATACAAACCTTTATAAATCCAATCTTTGTAACACAATACCACTCATAAAGCAAAGGTCACGTCCCGGTTATCTGATAGTGAGCTTGGGCCGCCTGTGTTTCACTTAGCTCTCATTACTGCTTCTTTCCGGCAGAGCGGCTGCAAACTAAACAGCCCTTTGTCAAAGTCAAATCAGATCATTTAAAAGCTCGTGTCCTGATTTGTCTCCTCCTGCGCGATAACTCCCTTGTTCACTGCTTGATCCGCGTTGTTTTTACACACCAATTCCATGTCCACATGCGTTTCCGCAGTCTGTCCACGGTCAGGTGTACCTTGCGCATGATCACTGCTATTGTCGATGTTGTTGTCGCTCAATGCATGCTCGTTTTCGATACAGTCTGTGTTTTCGTATGTGCCTGGTATCGCTCTCTGGCTATGCTCCCTCTCGGCAAGTTCTCTGCTTATTTGCTTCCACGACTTCAACATGGTGAAGATGGTCAAACCAATGAGCATAATAATGGCGATGACAACGCAGATAATAGCCACTGTACTTTCGGTGTCCATGACAAAATCCTGAAAAGTGAAAGTTCGCGAGATATCTGGTTAGACAGACCACAGGGTGCCCACACAAACTGTGTGACCGTTCGTATTTTTAATTTAGAGGAAATGTATGGGAATATCGAAAAGGTTCATATCATCGTAATATTCACTTTTTTATATAAGAATGTATATTTTTCATGCCCAGGCTGGATATTCTTATTTTTTGCCGAATTAAGGCTGAAAATATTCTTGTGTACATTCTTAGATTACAGAGTATAGAGTGTTTGCACATGACGTCATAAAAATAAAAAAAAATCTAAAGTATACATCCTACAAAGCTGTTTCTAACATGGTATGTGGGTACCAGTGTTATAATCTTTAACAAAAAGTTTCAGGTTTCAGCCAGTTTTTTTTATCATTTTGTTAGCTAGTTTTGTCAGAAAACGGAAAGAATTTATCATACTTTTCAATGGTATATAAAGTTCATTTAAAATATTATGTGATTCAATTATATTTTAGTTTTCATCAACACGCAAAAATTGTTCTTAACAAAATCTCAGCCTTGGGTATATTATTAACACATTCTTAAAATTTCGCCAAGCTCAGCCTTCACATTCTTATAAAAAGATTCTTATATAAAAAAGAGTGTACTGTGATGAATATTTACATATAAGATCAAAATACCGGTAAACGTATTGTTAACTGAAATGTTGTGTGTTGTCGTTCTTGTAGCAAACGGCGAAGTTTAGCGATTTGTAGGATTTTGCGTTGGACGTTTACCTGAGCGTATAGTAGAAGACAAGGGATCTTGATGAAAATCGGCTCGGCGCTGCACCGGTCTAAAATCCAGCTTTCCTCCCTTGTCTCTTTACTATACGCTCAGGTAAACGTCCAACGCAAAATCCTTCAAATCGTTCAAATTCGCCGTTTTCAGCTACAAGAACGACAACACACAACATTTTCGTGTCTGTCGTCAAGCAACAATACCTTTATTTTGATCTTCAGATATGTAAATATTCATCACAGTATACGATAATATGAACCTTTTCGATATTCCCATACATTTCCTCTAAATTTAAAATACGAACGGTCACACATCCACCGCGGTCAAACGTCCGTGGCGTTTTTCGTTTATTTTTTAGTGGGATTTTATTTGATATTAACTGGAACTATGGGCAAGGATGTATAACACAAATTAGTTGACGCAACTGTCTTTTGATTTTTCTCAAAATAATGAGCTTCTTTCCGTTGAAAACTGACCAAAACTCTTTGCGTCTGATCAAAATTATGTTGGCAAATGGCGCCGACAATTCTACAGTTCACACTTTTTAAACGCTTAGAACTTTTTTAGTAAACTTTCAAAACGTTTAGTGAATTGACTTTAAACAGTGAAAATGACTACCTTAACTTTTAAGTACTTTGCAAATTTCTCTCGTTTGACCGCGGTTAAGGCCACACAGTTTGTGTGGGCCCATGTGGACAGACTGTAGCCCAGTCTCCACTCTCACTCTAGGGTGTGTGTACTCTTAGTCTCGCTTTCCAATTTCCAGAGCAACGTTTGTACCAACTCAAAATAGGCTCCGAGGGCACAGGATCGAGGCGCGTGAAGGCATGGGGCGCGCAAGCATTCAATGTTGGTCGGGATAAAGTACATTTCTTTTCTCTAGCTCTTTTCATTCCATCGATTAATTCTAAACAAAAGCTCCTTTGTTTAAAAAATTACAGCTTTTAATTAAACGGACGAATTTTGACCGACAGAAGAAAGTCATGGTTCACGAGGGTTTTCTGCTTATTGTAATGTAAATCAGTCTGGAGTTTTCGTTTGGAAACAATTAGCCTGCGTAGCTGGCGGGATTATACCGGAGTACCGTTTTTGGGAGTACGTTTTTGGCTCCGCCGCCAAAACAGTGCCCCGGTATAATAATCCCGCCAGCTACGCAGGCTAGCAAACAATAATCGTTCTGTTTTGTTTTGTTTTCGTTTCATGCTGTGCAATTCATCGGTCGCTGGATAGTGTCACACAATCCTGCAAGCGTTCGACAGTCATAGTAACGTAATCCAGGAATTGCTTTGGGTTTCATGCAGTTAAAAAGATTGATGTATAAACCTTGAAATGGTTGAGAAAATATATCTTTAATGTGGCCGACTTATCTATCTTGGTGTAATTTTTTTTTTTCATAGCCGCAAACCGTTTGTGGTTTTTGAAAGTAAGGAAGAATAATCAATGAAGAATAGTCTATTATCAAAAAGGGCGTTACTTTTAGATTTTTTTTTTCAATATTTTTGCACAAAACTCGTTTGAACCTCACTTGTGTAATTATATTTTGACTGCATCAGGAAACGCATATCCCGAGGGCAAAAAGCGATAAAATTGCTAAATATTCTTGGCGGAAATTAAGTTGAAAAGAACAACGGAGTCTGGCCTCGGTACCCCTAAAGAAAGTCGTTATAACTCATAATAGACGTATTTAAATAGGCCTAATCCTTGCAATTTACCATTTCCCAGGCTAAAATTATAAAAATATATGAAATAGTGCAACCTTTTCAAATAAAAACTCACGGCAGTACCTTATTTTACAAAACGAAATATGGGAATCTCCAATTATTTTGATAATATCTATACGGGTCTATAGGGGGACTAGAGAAAAGAAACACTGATCTGGGTACTACAGGTTTTAAAGGGACAAACGTCACGTGGATTATTAACCGAGAACCAAAAGCGACAAAATTAAACGCGCCTGCGCCTGCCATGGCCTGTTGTGCAGGTTATGACCGGTTATTCAATGTTGGTATCCGCAGAATCATGCAGTATCATGGCAATTATAAATAATGTAGTTTCTGTTGACACAAATGTTATTTGGCTCTTCAAATCAAAGAGCACTTTCCCGCTTGATTCTCGCGAAGCGGTCGAGAAAAGCTCATGTTAATCCGGGGTCAATCAGAAAGGGTAACTTATTAAACTTCAAACTCCTGGTTGCTTTTGCGTTGAACGATCTGAAGTTTAAATATCCCATCGAAGCCATGACTTATACATTTTCTGCACACATTAACTACAAGAAATTAACCTTGTCAAAGTCTCATGTTTAACTCAGTCGCGATCTGTTTACATACGTGCTCTTTAAGCGCTTATGTATAAATAGCCATTTAAAAGCCATCAGAATTTTGACTTTTGTTTCTCTAGAATCTTGGAAATCATCGTTTTTCGGTCTCAAGTTTGGCCAGGCTGGACCTTTTTGCGTCGTCTGACAAATGCGTTGCTTTTGATGAGACGTGTTTCAGATGTACGTTTATCGACATTTTCCAGTCATCTTCACGACAAATCATGTACTAATAACGCCGGTGCGACGTGCGTCGCTCAGAGGCGTTTTGTTTCAGTTGTTTCAAGTTAACATCAATTGTTAGCGATCGTAGAGCCATGAGCACAAGACTTTTAGATCGCTTCTTCCTTCAAAGCTACCACATCGCTTTAATTTAGGCATGGCATTTCCATGAGGATAGAAACAATACTCGTTTCCAAATACATTAAA
Source organism: Cladopsammia gracilis (assembly GCA_022457155.1). Classification (NCBI taxonomy): domain Eukaryota; kingdom Metazoa; phylum Cnidaria; class Anthozoa; order Scleractinia; family Dendrophylliidae; genus Cladopsammia; species Cladopsammia gracilis. The sequence continues at coordinate 499,922 of JAJGOT010000061.1, read as the reverse complement.
CAGCTGAACATAACCCACCTTCACGTCTTCACTCCAACGTTTGTTCGAAACAATTATATTTTGGTGTTGAAACTCTGCTAAATGCTGGTAGGTCCCACCGCTAAACGCGACCTGTAAAGTGACGAGATCCTTGCTCAACACTGCTGCTGAGACAGCGTCATTTGAAACGACTTTGTTGACAGAAGCTGGCATACGACAGATTAAATTCCATAATCTCTGTGTGAAAGGATTTAACGATTGCGTGACAAGCCAAGACGTTGTTGAATACCGCTTGTACATTAACAATACACTAAAGGGAATTTTATGGACTAAAACCCGGTTTTTGTTATTTATTCATTGAATAGTCATTCATTCCTTTATTCATAAGCCCGGGTTGGGGGGGGGGGGGGGGGGTATGGTTTTCAAGCAGTTTTATAGTCTGGGATAGGGTATAGGGCACAGGGTATAGAAATCAGAGAACTTTGGTCTAGAATAGGGTATCATTTGCCGGGAAACTGATCAGTGGTATGAAGAATTTAGTCTATCTAGAATAGGAATTGAAACTCGGAAGAGAAAGAAAATGTGACGTTGTAAGATATTGTTTTTATATTTAATAGCGCATATTTGATTGTAAATGGATGAGTCAATTCCACCAGTGCACCCCCCCCCCCCCCCCCCCTCCGGGCCATTTACACATGTTGCTATCCCGGGGGTGGGGCATATTTTTATCTTGGCCCGGGGGGGCGGGTATTAGCACACTCGTCATTTACCCCGGGGAATTTGACAGCCACGTGGCTTCGACTCGCAGTTTGACAACTCTTCAAACATGGCATCCTTCAAGGACTTTAATTGGCAAGAACGAGGAGTTTGTCGGAGAATGGCTGGTCCAGCAGGGGCTAGAAAAGCTTGTAGACATTTTTAAATTTATGTTTGACCGTTTTGTTTCTTTTTAATATATCGTAAATGTTTTCATTTCAAAGGCAAAAGAATTTAAGAAGATGCATACGTCTGTAGCCGCTTCTTGAATTGATAGCCGTTCGAACTACAGTGGAACTTCGATTTCTTGAACCCTCGGTTTCTCGAACTTCCGGATAACTCGAACCAAAAGCCGTTTCCGTTCGATACAAATACTATAGTTTTATAAACAACATTAAAACTTGTACTTCATGAGTTAATAGATGAAAACGGATGAATATATTTAATAAACCTCATTTTTTCTCAACTTACAGTACCGTCTAGTCTGTTCACTGGCTCTAGCTAATATGAACCCGGGGGTGGGGCATTTACCTTTTTTTTGGCCCGACCGCGGGGAATTTGAACGACTTACTTGTCCCCACCGTGGGGAATTTACCATTTTAAAAAAACGTAAATGCCCGGGGGTTGACCCGGGGGGGATGGGCACTGCTGGAATTGACTCACACATAATGGTGATACAGTTCCAAAAATAGCAAAGGTAAAAACGGCAAACTGATCCTTACGGCAAGAACAGAGAAAGAAGAAAAGATAGAGACAGAAGTGAAATAAAAAAACAAACAGTTGACATACAACAGAATAACAGAAAATGATTGGTAAGAAATAAGCTTAATGTCACAAATTAAGTTCATCGCGTCTATTTATACCATGAGGATCAAGTCTCGTGCCTTTCTGATCATGAGTCGCGGTTGTTGTGGATAAGGCCGACTGAGGAGGATGTCGTTGATAGTGTGGCCAGGTTGGTTAAAATGTATTGAAACAGGAGTAGGATTGATAAGATGGTGGTGATTGAGGATGGAGCGGCGATGTTCCCCAAAGCGTTCATTCAGTTGGCGTTTGGTTTCCCCAATGTACTGTTTAGTGCATTTTTTTACATTCAATTAAGTATATTGTATGTTGTATGTCATATTTCAGATGTTTTATATGTAACGGTCATTTTATATCTGTATTCATTTTTGTTTTTTAGCCCCCGTAGAAGGTTTGTTTTGCAAACCGAAATATCGGGCAAATATATTCAACTGTTAGGTTTTTTATTTCACTTCTGTCTCTATCTTTTCTTCTTGTCGTAAGGATCAGTTTGCCGTTTTTACCTATACTATTTCAAGATTTTTACTGATCCAGGTCTACGATAGATCCGGTACTCTGTCTTCATTGGTTTGTCGTTGTGGTTTAACCGTTATTATAGTTTTAAAAATAGCAAGTCTGGGATGGGGTAGGGATTTTCGGTGTCTAGTCTAGTATAGGGTTGCAAAATCAGCTGAACATGGTCTGGTATAGGGTAAGGGTTTCAGAGTCCCAGCGGCACACCCCCACCCAACAATATAAAGAGTACCTCCCCTGGGCTCTCATGCCTCATGGCCGCGCGCCATTTTGAACTGGCACCAACTGATTTTCGGAGTCTTTTTTTTTCAGAGTTTGGCAGCCATGTTTGCTTTCAGAGTTTGGCAGCCAGTTCTGGCAATCTGAAACCGTTGTTCAAACGAAACGAAAGCATTCATGTTTTATGGGAACAAATGCTCCAGTGCTATCTCAGCAGCCGATCTGCCATCTTGACGGCAGAGAAGGCCCTGGGGAAGAGGTTCTCTGGAATGGTCGCAATGAACGCGATATCACCGCTGGCCAAAAACGAGTAAGCAATGGCTAAGACTTTCAACTTCTCGACCTCATGACCTTCTCTAGCTCTTTTTCATGGTACTCTCATGGTGTAACTGCAAAACTGACATGTGTAGAGAGCCCCTATCCCGACAATAGTTTTCATTGTCGACTCGTTCTATTATTTTGTTTCTATGGTTCTCGTTCTATTGAGGTTTTGTAGTGGTACGGCAGCCATGTTGCATGGCAGGAACAATGAAAATGTTTTGCATTAGAAAGAACATTCTTTCCCATGGGGCAAGGAATCCTGTTCCCGCCATGCAACATGGCTGCCGTGCAAAACCTCTATTGTATCAATACAATTAGGTTAGATCTTCTACAGCGCCCACTTTTCTTGGAGAAGGGTCGGCGGTAATGAAAAGACGGCTAGCCAAAGTAGGGTATGTACTTGGTGTATCCCTTATTATTTTGTATTTAAACACTTAGTTTTTATTTCAGTAGAAAAAGAAGATAAAAACAGCAGAATAGGGAATCGAACCCGGGCCGTATGATCTACTCCATGCACACTGTCCACTACACCACCGAGGACTAGCTGCCGGAAACTGTAATTTTTAGGAAATATAAGATATGGTCCGCTAGCCCAGACCATATATAAGGACTAACCCTTTCGATACACTGGAAATACTGGAATCAGAGCTTAAACCTAAATGCTAAAATCAGTGCTTCAACCCTAGATACTGTAATCCGACCCTAAATTACACTGCAATATATCTAAATACATTACAATAAGGGATACATGAAGTACCATACCTTATGATCAGGGATACACCAAGTACCTAGGCAAATTAGGCTTGTTCTTGTTTGACTGTTCTTCATTGGATGAAAGTGGCACGTTCAAGGCAGGTTTTTAGATTCTCAGAAACCCTTGACTAGTATGCTTTAGTTAATTTTGCATGAAGTATGTTTTATTCTTCTTTTTTTTTCTGCGAACTACAAATAACTGCCAACAACAAATAACTGCCAACAAATGTTCAGCGCGTTATAACAAAGCAACTAGTGTGCGCTTCCCACTATAGTAAATTAAGAAACACAACTTTGAATAAGTTTGCTCTCAGTCGAATGGTTGAGGCGCAACCTCGATCGAGCGCTGGGAACGATGTTGGTTAAGGCGGCAATACACCTGAATTTGGATGAAATAGACAATATTCGTATTCTCGGTATTGAACTGGAACTAGCTTGCAGTCGAGGTTAATGCGGAGGAATATCATTAAAAATATTTGCATGTGAAAAGATTCCCCCGAACGAGCCTCGACTGCAAGCCAGTTCCAGTTCAATACCGAGAATACGCATATCGTCTAAGTAAGAGTTTTAAAGAAGGGATAGAAGAGAGAAAATTATTTCTCAAACAGTCGGACACCCACGCAAGAGCCAACCTCGTTCCCAGGGTCTCTCATCTTCCCGCGTCCTGGAGCGAGAGAGGGGCGCTCCAGGGGGCGGGAAGATGAGAGACCCTGGGAACGAGGTTGCGCAAGAGCACCCTGGCTTGGAGACGGGACTCCTTGTGTCCAGTGTCCATTCAGTAATAATTAACTTCATATTTCACAAGTACTCGAGTCCCCCCCCCCCCCCCCTTCTTATCCTCTCACCCACTGCTAAAAACCCCCAAAAACTGTAACAAAAACGTATATAACATTCATCTACAAACGTCAACGAGATAATTAATAAAACCAATCTTAACCAGCAGAAAAATGGCATTCAGGTATATTGTCCCCTTAAGGAATTATCGTATTTTTTTCGGGAACTTTGACAAGTCAGTAAAACTGAAGGGCCATGTTTGTATCAACCATCCGTAGCTCATCAAATTGTCTTTGATTCTACCATAGTTTAGCTAACAAGAGCAGACATTTTTTTTCCGACGGCGGGTAAAAAGAGAGCCGGAGAAAAACGTCTGCTCCCGTAGTCTTATTCTGAGACGGTCTGAGGTATTCACCCCAGAGCCGCATGGCTCTCTTAGCCGCTGGAGCCTGAGTCCTCCTGCTCAGGCTCCGACTGCTAAGAAGGCATGGCAGCCGTCTTGGGACGAGAATAAGTTCGAGGTCGCTCGCTCGCTCTAACTCCATGAGTATCGTCTGAGTCAAACTGAACACGTGACAACTCTACAAGCACGAGTTCGTCTTTCATCATGCATATTTTTTTAGGATAACGCCAAGAAAACTGTGCCTCGGAAGGCATTATTTTAAAAATGTATTATTTTAGCGAATGAAAACTTAGAGCTCGCAATCTAACGATTCAATATTCCTATCCCATGTTTTGGGCTTCCCGAAACCGGGCTTCCCCTTTGCCAAGGGACAGGACTAGCGTTTGTCATAGTGCGGTACATATAACTCCATTGTCCTCGTGTCCATTGTGCAACCTTTGACACTTTTCACATCCACGTTGTCTCTCTTTCTCGCTTTGTTTGCTTTCACTCCACGTCACCGTCTCATCCAATAATAGTTTTTGATCAGCAGATTCTACGTTAATATCAATATCAGACTCAGACTTGCTTCTTTTTGTCATCGAAGAGCTCGAGTCTTTAAAGCTGTTCATCCAAGTAGCATTGTCACTTAGACATCTACAGTTAACATCTCTATCTTTCAAAAGTCTCTCGTCTGCATATCTTTTTACTCCCTTACTTTCTTGGTCAGCATTTTTATGCTGTAAACTTTGCTTAACACGACTAAGTTTAGAGCCCGCAATACCGTGATCAGTTGTCTTATTCCCTCTATTTCTACGCATGCGATCGTCTTCTGTAACGTCACCAGTTGGAACGCATGATAATAACCTTCTCTGAGATGACGATGGTTTTCTACCGCGCACGAATTGGTGTCTTTTGCTTGGTTTGTGATGATTCGAATCTAACGTCCACGAGTAATGCAATTTATCCCCTTCGTACTGTTCATCGTCAACAGTTCCATTTGGCGTGTTCACTCCACAACTGTTTAAAGCCTGCCTGGCGAAAACGCAAACAGTTAGATCACATGAAAATAAAAATTACTTTATGTAGTAGGGTGTTCCGTAAATTAACGTGATGAATGTTGGCGGATCTAGGGGGGGGGGGGGGGGGGGGGGGAGGGACAACAAAAAAAAACCAGAAACAAAAAGTAACAAAAGGATTTTACAGCAATACAGTAGAAACCCGCTAACTCGAACTCGGATAACTTGAACACCCCGCTAACTCGAACTAAATTCGACTTCCCTTGGATTTGGCCCAATTTTTGAGTCGTTTTTTCTCGGATAACTCGAATTCCCCACTAACTCGAACTATTTTTCGTTTCCCTTGGCCCAAATTTACCCCGATAACTCGAACTCTGTCGTTATCACTTCTCAAAATACAGTATCAAGAAAATAGGCTGCTTGTTATCTGATTGTAACTTCGGACTGATCATGTATTTAACATTCATTTCACGATCTTATCAGTCACTACCGGATGCGGTGTCTTTTGCCTCGGCAGTGAAAATATAGCTTGCGCGGCAGGCTAGTGAAAATGGGAAAACGGACATGGTTACTTCTTTAATGTTGTTTTGTATTTAGTTGGACTGTAGTAATACACTACAAACTTTGTCTATATTGCAGAAACATGTACCCAAATGGGAGGTTAAGGTTACACTTAGCTCGAAGTCATAATCTTTGGTATTTATTTTTACCATACGCAAATTGAGCGATGTTTATCACAGAAGTAGATAAATAAAACTATGTTCACGCTATATATCGTAACTATTATTAATAATTAACAAAAGTAACAAATTTTTCACCGACCCCGATGACTCGAACCGCCGCTAACTCGAACTGATTTTCGTTTCCCTTCAGAGTTCGAGTTAGCACTGGGTTCTACTGTAATAATCTTTACACGGACCGGGGGGGGGGGGGGAGGTAAGTCGCGCACCCGAGCCAGAAGGCTCATAACGGCCGGAGCTTAAACCCGGTTTCTATAGCATGAAGCGACTAGGAATATTGCTACTCCCCCCCTGGATGGGATGCTAGTCCATCGCAGGGTTACCCCCAGCATTTTGTCGCCGGTACCCATTTATACACCTGGGTGGAGAGAGACAGTGTGGAGTAAAGTTTCTTGTCTAAGGAAACAACACGACGGGGGGGGGAAGTACTCCCATATAAAACTGACGGGGGTGATCGTCATACCATTTAGGGGTAGAAAGTCGTGGTTTGGTACTACTAAGGGCGTTTGAATCGAAAATGACCACCGTCAGAGTAATTCTGATATCTTGTTAGGTATCCTACGGGGGGAGGGGGTCTCCCATGTAATAGTGACGGGGGTGATCGCCATACCATTTAGGGGTAGGAATCCGTGGTTTGGTACCACTGAGGGCGTTTGAATCGAAAATGACCACTGTTAGAGTTATTCTGATCCTTTGTTAGGTATCCTGCGGGGGGGGGGGGGGGGGGGGCTCCCATATAATAGTGACGGGGGTGATCGTTATACCATTTAGGGGTAGAAATTTGTGGTTTGGTACCACTGAGGGCGTTTGAATCGAAAATGACAACCGTCAGAGTTATTCTGATACCTTGTTAGGTATCCTACGGGAGGGGGGGGGGGGGGGCTCCCAAATAATTTTGACGGGGATGATCGCTATACCATTTAGGGGTAGGAATCCGTGGTTTGGTACCACTGAGGGCGTTTGAATCGAAAATGACCACTGTTAGAGTTATTCTGATACCTTCTAGGGTATTGAGTCAGAAAAATTTGCTGACAGGAATAACTTTTCAGGGAGAATTGGTACCATTTACGAGGAGTAAAAATTAATGAGAGAGACACCCACAAAAGAGGTTTTTGGTACCCTTTTGGGGTTCCCAACAAACTTTCCGACGTTCTCCCCGTTTATTTTATATGGCCCCTCCCCCCCCCCCGGGCTTTAGACAGGGTGCGTTCTCACTAAAGTAGTTTTCAGAACGGCCCTGTTTGTCATACGCACTCGGAAGAAGCTTCGCCTTTCCCCTGCAAATTTAATTTCTCGTATCCTTGTGGTGCATTAGCTTCTCTTATGTCTCCCCAGCTTCGACAGTTCGGCAATCGCCTGTGCAGTTGGTCTTGTGTCATGCGTAGTGAGTCCTTTGTAGAATGCAACTCTTTTCTCAGATGCTTGATCAGTTTCTCCATCTGCGGAATGGAAGAAAAACGTTTAGTGGTGCTGAGAAACTGTTACAAATACAGTCATGCGTTTCGAGGATAATCCCTTCATCAGTGTTTGTGTTCTTACGAGACTAAGTGACTAACTAACTCACTGACTGACTGACTGACTGACTGACTGACTGACTGGCACTAAGTCAGTCAGTTAGGCAGGCTGGCTGGCGGGATGACAGGCTGAGTGAGTGACTGACTGACTAACTGACTGACTGACTGATTGTCAGCCAGTCAGTCAGTCACTGCAGGCTGGCTGGCTGACGGGCTGATTACAGACTGATTGACTGACTGGCTGTCTGATTAGTTGATCAAAGAGATTACGAGATTACTGGCTGACTGGATGGCTGGATGGCTGGCTGGATGGCTGGCTGCTTGGCTGACTGAATGACAGGTTGGGTGACAGACTGTTTGATTAGTTAATCAAAGAGATTACTGACAGCTGGTTGGATGGACAGCTGGCGGACTAACTTACTGATATACTCACTTTCTTACATATATGGTTGATTTATTGAGATTGGCTAACTGGCTCGGTACTCAGATTGAATGCCTAAAGTATACATGAGCCGAGCGTTGAGTGATTGTTCTGTCAATGGATAAATGGCTGGATTAATCGATACCTCATGCTTTTTGTTGGGTACAGCGCCATTTTCCTTTACACAGTTTTCAGAAACAGCTCTGCTAGAATCTGACGACATACGTTTCTTTTCCACTGCATCCTCCGCGCTAAAAAAATAGAATAAAACATCGTCAATTAAACCTTTTCTCATAATCTTTCGCCGTTTAAATCCTCTTCCTGCAAAAATGATTTTTAAGGCTGCGGTAGGATTAGCTTCAGTAATTTCATGGGGAACCCACACTTTTTGGTAAATAGATCCTAATGAAATTAATTGTAAACTTACTTTTTCTTTAGTGCAAAAAAAAAATTTGTTGTTGAGGCCACACGCTTTATCGTAGAAAAGAAAAAAAACTTCAGAGACAGACATGCAATGTACCAAAATCCTCATTTTGGGCGTAGCCGCAGAATAAAAGAAGGCCTTCAAGAATGTTACCTGCACCTTTATTGTTTACTGAGTTGGGTAGAGGGCTCAGGCTTTCCAGGACACCTTTCACAAGATGAAGATATATCTTATCCTCGCGATCTTTTGGAGAGCAGCATGAGGCATCTACAATATGCCATGCCGCCGCTGACATAATTTCTGGTTTTTATCATAATGAACTTGACAACTATAATATAGCGGTTTTCAATTAACGCTAGCTTTATGACTGACTAAAACTCTCACACGCGTTTTCCCGCCCCGAGCACGGCTACATGTATTTGCTTCGACTTCTGATTGGTTTATTGGACTGGCTGGGTCTGTTGTGATTGGCCATAAAAATAGCTTTGGTTTTGGTGTTAAGATACTCAATTGAAAGCCGCTCTTATTAATAAAAGGTATGCTATGCAGATGTTTCTCATCTGCCAACAGTTAGCAGCAGTTGCGATGACGTCATTACCTGCTACCAGCATTTTCTCCCTCATTGTCAGCGTTATCGTTCACTCCAACGTACGCATGCGTAGACTTCTGACTTTTATCTTTACTCAAACTGGACAGGCTCAAGCTTGGGTTAACATGTCTGCGCACATTTCTATGGGGTCGAAACAGTATAATGTACACTTTCGGTGCATACAGACAACCCAGCAGTACAAAGGCGATCAACGAAATGCTAACAGATAGAATCAAAGGCTTCTGGTCATATGTCTCCTCCATGTAATACACAGCCAAGAATGCAAGCCAAACTATACACGATGAATACATCGCAAAAGCAATGTACTTCGCTTCGTTGAAATTGCTCGGGATTTTTCGCGTTTTGAAAGCGTAGATGGTGCACATGCAGATCAGGATAAAGTTGTACACTTGCGAGAGACCAAAGTCTAGATTTGAAGTCGAGCAATCCAGGTAAACTTTGGAGGTTTCCGGGTAGAAAAGTTTCGAGTGTGGAGTGCGCAAGAACGCAAGCATCACGAGAAGTAAAATCTGTACTGACACCACGGCTATAACCAACGCAAGCTGAGAAAATGGCAGAATTAAAATCGGCCTCTTGGCGAGATTCCTGCGATTAAAAATCCTTGAGATACGATTGGTCTTGATGAATAGGGACGCGTAGCATATGGTAAAGCAAACTCCGATGCCAAAGAATCGTGCGATGCATGCCACATTACTCGGCTTCAGTACAGTGACAAAGGTCATACAAAAGGCTAACAGAATACCAACCAACAGCATATGGGATAGCTCGCGGCCACATGCTTTTACTAAAGGCGTCTTGTCAAACCTAATCAACACCGCGATTACAAATACCGTGGAAACCACTCCTAAGACCGCCAAACCTGCCGCTGGTAAAGAAAACTTCCAATCCTTTCCAAAGAATACTATGTCAATTTTTGCGCATGCTCGACCGTTAGGCGTTGGAGCATATCCCAGAGGGCAAAGCTCGCAGATACTGTCGTTCACTATATAATGTTTACCGTTGCACAGTTGGCAAGTCCAATAGCAGGACTCTCTACCAACAACAGGCACTTTAACTTCTTTGCTCTTGCAGGTTGGTTGGCAAGAGGAGGTCACGGGTTTGAACAGCGACAAAGCGCGCGATTTTAACCTCAGTCGCTTGTCCCATTCACCGATTTGTACATCCGCGTAATGATTTCCCTGTTTTATAAACATTAAAACATCGAAACGTCCATCAACGTCGCCTTCCGCGTTGAAATGAACGTGGTTTCCGCTCGCGCCGACAAAGGAGACGTTTCTGATGTACTCCAAGATCTCTTTGCCTGATGTATTGCGCATGCGTTCACAAACATTCCTCGCATCCGGGCATTTTTGCTTTTGAAGTGCATCCAGCGCATGAGCAAATACGTAGACCGCATCCATAGCGCTTGCGGCTCGATTATCAACCGGACTGTTTGAAAGTGTAAGGTTCCACTTACTGCACTCGTCGTTTGTTTCGTTGTTGATTGAGCAATGAAAGTGTCGCTCCCAAAACTCATTCAACCAAGGATTTCGGATGTTTGTCTTTGGATGCAATTTATAAAAATGCTCGTTAAACGCCTCTAACTCCACACTTTTTGGCGAGACCGTGATTGTGTTTAGAGCCACTTCTTCCAGTCCCTTCAGCCACAAGACGTTTCCCCAGGAGTCCGTCCCCAGCCACTGGAACCTCGCAGTTTGTCCTTTGTCTTTAGCAGCTTGCAGTAAGCTTCTGATCTGCCGTTCTTGACTGCTGAAAACTACAACGGTTTTCGCGTTGGGTTCGTTAAGAAGTTTGTTGACGATGTCTGTAAACACGCCGGTAGGACTTGTCAGTTCGATTTTCTCGGTTGCAGCAATGCATATACCTGAAACGATAAGAATATAATGAGCTATATACTTGGCGCTGGCACAAGCGCTTCGCACGGGTTGTACGTTTTCCCATGCTTGGCACGGGTTATACGATTTCCTGCGGTTGGGACGTGTTGCACGTTTTTCCAAGCTTGGTACGGGTTGTACATTTTCCCGTGCTTGGCACGGGTTGTACGATTTCCTGCGGTTGGGACGTGTTGCAAGTATTTCCAAGCTTGGCACGGGTTGTACGTTTTCCCGTGCTTGACACGGGTTGTACGATTTCCTGCGGTTGGGACGTGTTGCACGTTTTCCAAAGCTTGGTACGGGTTGTACGTTTTCCCAAGCTTGGGACGGATTGCCGCAAGTTTTCCCGCGCTTGGTACGGGTTGTACGTTTTCCCGCGCTTGGCACGGGTTGCAAGTTTCCTGGCGCTTGGTACGGGTTACACGTTTTCGAATTTCCGGCCCTTGTACGCTAAGAACGGCTTGCGCGCATTTTTTCGCGCGCTTGGCAATAGTTGCATGTTTTCCCGTGCTTTGCACTGCTTGCATGTCTGCGTATTAAATTTTCTTTGTTTTAATTGAGCAGAGCACTGTCTTAGGCCCAGTTCAAACGTCGAACTTCACATGTGCCGAACCTAATGCAAATTAGCAAGAACAATAGATTTTGCTCATTTGCATTAGGTTCGGCACATGTGAAGTTCGACGTTTGAACTGGGCCTAAACGCAATTCATAACAAAATACAGCACTTAAACTCGGCGTGAATCGCGCTCACTAGGCAAACAAATAACACAAAAGAAATATCAATACAAACCTGCTGTTTTCGCTTCCTGTTTCACGGCTTGAAAGCCGAGCATCCCGTACGAATCCCCGCTGTAGACAACTGAAACGTACGTCCAGTTCATGAACTTAGCGATGTCTACCAGTGCCTTTGCCTGGTACAGATCATGCGGAACGGTGCGAGAGAAGAACTCAAATCTCGTTTTGTCGCTGAGTTCATAGCTTGTGGAGTCAAAACTGACTTGCGGTAACTGAAACAATCTGAAAAGATGTGCAACCTGGACAGAGACGGAGCTATAACTCGGTCCAATAACACCCGGCATAATATGATCTCCCGTGACGTGTTGCTCCCTGACAGACACTCTATCCTTAACAAAGTCTAACGCCCTGTCAAGAGCTACTATTTCACTAGAACACGTGTCGAACACCTCAAGTCCAAGAGTAATGTTTTGCAACACAGACTGATTGTTGTTGACTTTGTCAATGGCAAACAGCATAGCCTCGAGTCTCTGGATACCAACTCTCTCGTTTAAATCCCCGCAATGGACTGGATTTTCTGCATCGTGGGCGTGGATTGGTACCAGGCCTCCGACGACAATGTCACCATTTACCAACAAGGAGCCGTCTTGGCACGTGACGTGGTTAACGAGTGTCGCCATGGCGACGAAAAGTGCAATAATCATTGTTCGCCTTTGAAGGGTAACCTGTTGACGAATCAAACATGGGCTCTCTCTTACTAAATGTCGTAAATATAATAAAATACTTGAAAAATATTGATTTGAAAGAACCTACACGTAGAAGGTTAAAGGAATACTCAATGAAGTAAAAATGGTCGCGATTAAAATATTACGCTGAGAAAAACCATTTCGCAAAAAAAAATCGCTTTTATCAATTGAGTTGTTAAGGCAAATGACCACCCCAAGGCTGTGCTCTTAGAAGAATCACAGGGAGCCCAAAGGCTCCCAACTATGAAATCTGGGGAGCCCGGCACTTAAGCTTTATGCAAAAGTAAGTTTTTCTAGTCGCCCGAAGATAAAAGTAAGGAGCCTGAGGCCCCTGGGCACTGTTAGAGCACAGCCCTGTCACCCAAACCGTAAAGAGATTCACTGAAAAGCTGAGGTTTCGAGCGCTAGCCCTTCGCTTAGACGATTGTTTAGCGCTCGAACGTCAGTGTTTGAATCTCTTTTCAGTGGCCAATTTACCAAATTTTTAACTCGCAAAAAAATATTAAAACTTAAAACTTATAACTTTAAAACGTTAAAACTTCGCCACTGTTCTTCTAAATCAAAAAAAAAATCATTGTACTTTCAAGGATAGCAGGGTTAATTTTTCATACCTAAATGCGGGCGCACGCCTCTTCGATCATACACGATTTCAACAGACTTGCATGCGTTTGAATGGTGAAAAGAGAATGGCGTGAGTTGTTTTACGCAAGAGCTTTATCGTAACGGTAATATTTAAAACTAACAAATGTGTTCCATATTTCTGCATGCAGATTTTATCATTAACGGTACTATCAGAAGAATCTCTTAAATTGAGTGCCACCATTGAAGTGGTCAGCTAGGCAGCTTTAATACCAAAGTGGTACATTCTTCAGAATATCGCCCACGGTTTGCATGTAGTTGACCTTGGTACAAAACACAACGCCTACTATCACGCGAGTAGAATCTAATTAAAAGAAGTCAAAATGGGATGCGCAAACCTAAATGGTGATTTTAATGATACATTATACCTGACTATACACCGTCTATCAGAGAAACGTAGATAGATCTGGTAAAAAGTAAAACCATGAATGATATGACCAAATTACCAATCGACAAACTGATTCAACACTCACTAAGCTGGCTACAGCGGGAAAATATTCTAAGTCCCCGTGATGAGATGCAGTTTACCAATAGTTAACGGATCGACTACTGCCTTTACCATTTGCACCAATGGTAGAGATCGTAAGGGTGCTTTTACAAATCGCATCTGTTCGCGTGTATTGGACAACCCTCAAAATTAAATGGTTTTAGGGATGCGGGAAAAGTTGAACTTACTTGTGTGATAAGATATCTATCACAACGTTTACATTCCGTGCACACTATAGCACAACCCGGGTTCGAAAATGTCGCTCTCAAACTCGCAAAAGGCGAGCGAATTTTCAAGTTTAACAGCCAAAGCAAAGTCTGGCGGCAAAACTTTGCTAGTTTAAAATTGTTCTTTACTTTTGTGAGTAAAATACCAACTAACAAAAGCAGAAGGTTTGTTGGTAGAATAAACGACAGTTATAGCTATAACAAGCTGTTGTGTATAAGTGTATTAAGTACAAGCGGGCGCCAAGAATTCTCCCGATCATGGCGAAGACCATCAGTGTACTATATTAAAACATGTGAATTCTTGTTACAACTAATAGTGGTGTGAATGTAGACTCGATTTCCGCCGCTCATTTCCCGAAATGCGCCTGGAAATGGAGCCTATATGAATGTAGCAGACCGCAAAAAATGCCCGAGATTTTGCTTGTATAGAGAAATAAATGCTTGTACTGAGAAAGAAATCTCACTGGCAAGTATTTGCTATAGAGGACTAAAAATTTAAGTTCGATCCTTGACAACATGCCTAAATCGTACTCTAAAGTCTTTCTGGTATGGGAAAAAATCTTCTATATCAAAATAAACGAAATATCATCAAACTCCGTCCTCCCAGAACTCCATTCGGTGCGCGATGGTTAATGAGTTCATGGTTTTTCCGACAAAGGTTTTTTAATATCAGTGTATAAGTAAATGTAATTAAGATCACGATAACATTTGACGTTTTATTTTTCAATAGATAATAATTTCAGAAAGTAGAATGTTTATGGCCAGGAGCCAATTGTTATCAAAGAAAAAATTGCTAAGCTGTTTGAAATAAAAAGCTTTAAAATTACATTTTATTCGCATCGGAATGATGAAAACTTCCAAGAAGTTAACACATAATTTTCAAAGCAACATCCATTATTTTTCTCCTAATAAGGAATTTTTTTAGGAGTGCAATTGCTTTTGCTTAATTTCCATTACGGTGAAACAGTAAAAAGTAATTTTTGTAGATGCGAGCTGATTATTAAACAATTTAAAACAAAAGGATCTTACAATAAACGCGTTGAAATAAATGATTTAGGTTCATTCCTAAGCAACATGCTTGAAAATGTTTTTCCCTCACAATATTATGCAATATAATGTTGTCAAGCTAACAAAAAGATGCCGAAAATAAAAAGTAAACAGCTACTAATCTCTATAGGGCCTTAGTTATAAATTTAATCCAAATTCCCAGATCGATGTTTTAAAACCTTTTTAAAAATCGGATAGTTTCCCCCCCGTAAATCGTACTTTTGTAAGTCGGATTTTTACTGTACAATCCAGATTAATCAACGTAAGTAGTTAGAAATTTGAAGGGAATAATTCACTCTGGGCACAACTTTTATTTTTGTATTTTACTTAAAGAATATCATGCTCAAATTTTTGCACATCACCGTACGATGGGATATTGCATGTAGTCCTCATGTGCCACTGTACGCAAAGCATAAAGAGGTTAATTTCTAAAGAAACTGTGGCACTACGTCGATGGGGAAATGAAACAGGAAAATTTGGTTATCGAGTGAGTTGATTAGGTAAATTGGCCACCGCAGAGACTCAAATTAAAGCTGACTGCGTTTCAAGCGCCAGCCCTTCGTCAGGGCGAAGAGTCAGCGCTAGAAACGTCAGCTTTTGAATATCGTTACGGTGGCCAATTAATTTAACTTATCAACCCAGTAGGATAAAACGAAATTTTTACCTTCACGCAAAGCAGCCGTTTTACTTCAGCCTATTCATTTTAACAAGTCTAGAACCGCCGCTGTAGAGCTCGTAAAATATTAAAGGAAATATATGAAAAGCAATTACAAGAGAATTAACTAATTTCGAGCTACGAACAAAAAAGATCGAGCTACGAAGAAAATTAAAACATTGATCGCACACGCGCTAGCGCTCGCAATGTATATCTTAACTACATCAGCGAGACACACGATAACACACTTTGTTATTGTGCGACCTTTTTACCACGATTAACAAAAAAGCCATTTTCCCACAATTAAATGGTTAAGCTACATTCATACAAATTTCTTGCAATTATCACAAAAAGATATAAGTAGCTCAACAGCTTAAACGCAACTTGATACAGAAGAAAGAAAATTTGGTCTTATCAACATCAACTGAATTGATAAGGTAAATTGGCCACCGTAAACAGATTTTGTAAAGCTGATGTTTGGAGCGCTAGCCCTCAATTCGTCAGAGCGAACGACAGAAAACTCCGTTAATATATAAAATACTGACATAGGGAGCGACAGCGCCAAATATAGCTGTTTAGGGAAAAAAAAATATTCAGCGCCACGGGAAAACTTGCTTTCATGTAAATGGTCACACTTCAGGATTTTATTCCCAAAACCACATCACCGGCAATGAAGGCTTTGCTCCAGGAGGGTTAAATATTTAAATATATAGCGCTGTGATTTTTAACGGAATAAAGGTCACACAATCTAGAAGTATCTCTTATAATTTTACGCACACGAAAAGACTTAAGCCGATACAAGCTGGTTAAAAAACCAATATGTGATTTATTTCCTAGTGAGCGGCACTGAAATAAACAATTATAATTAGCAAAAGTAATAATGGACCCTCGTCAAGATTAGCTTCGCTCGGAGCACGAAATTTCGTTAAGTTCGAAATTTCAGAATTTATGCGGAGAGACAGGAGAATTTGACAAAGTTAACTCAAGGTATTGTAAGAGGTAATAAAAATATCCCTGTTTAACAATAAGTCGCAGTTGTTGCTGGTTTACATAGTCATACAGTGATGACAATATTCGACCAACTGGTTACGCTTTTTCAGTTCCGCAATTAGAGACAAATATTTTATCGCGGTATTTTCGATTCCATCTATGACTTTCAATGCTACGAAAACTATCAAAGATTTGTCACATAACTAGAAAGCTTTAACTCGAGTGTTCGGCTATAAGTTTTAAACCGACAAGCTTGACTTCTCAATCACAACAACCCAGTCAGTGGCAAGCGGTAAATTGAATGAAGTCTGATTAAAACGTTTGATTACAACTTTCCTTGGTAGTTGGCAGTCCGCGGGGTAACTTTGGAATTAAACGGTTGGCAAAAAGCTCAGAGTTACATGCCATAACTGAATGTGATTTCAAGAGAGATTTGCTGACTCACTGCACCGTCCAATGTACATGTGCTCAATTAAATCCGCGCGCCAAAATGTACTCGGCCATAGAACTAACTGACCAAACACTCAAAAAGTTTCACAGGAATTTATAACTACACAGCAAAATTCATCACAGTCCGAACTTTGGAGGTTAGACAGCTAACTAACACGCTGAAAGTTATGTAATATAAATTTACCTTTCTCCCACTCTTTTCCGTCTCTGTTGTTTACGCGAACTCGCTTCAATGCGGTCAAAATACTTCTCTTGGAATATTGATTTTCTGTTCCAATTACCATACATATACAGTCGGACCTCTATTAAGCGGCCACCCTCGGGACTTTGAAAACTGGCCGCTTAATAGAGGTTGGCCGTTTAATAGAGGTGCAATATAAATTGGATAGAAATGGCAGTCAACGTAATTTTATTGCCTCTATATAGCAAGAGGCTTGTTGAAAAGTGAACATATGTGAAGATAAATGCAAAAATCATTGAAACAAAAAATTAAGTGCCCTGTGTTTGCGCATTTCAAGTCCGTGCAAAGTTCTAGCTCTAACACAGAGAGCATGTAGTCGATAAGTACAGTATTTTTTGGTGTTGAGTAGGTACAGAAAAATATGCAAATCCATGTAACAAAACATCAAGTTTCTTAGGCCTTTTTTGCACCAATAGTCTGTAACAATTTTAGCTCAAAATATTTCACGGACGATTTATTTAAAATAATCCGTCACTGCTGTTTGCCGTTGTGGAGCTCGGAGTTGTAACGAGAAGATCAAGTCATTTGCCTTTCCGATAGATAGGGCAAGGTCCTGGTAACCGTGAAACTGGGCAAGTGGAGATTAAATGTAATTTGTGATAATCGGTATTGACATAAATTAATATTTTGCCGACACGGAGCAGAGAACCGGGTACAAGTGTAGTGCGCAGGGGCTCACGGTTCGTGAGTTTGAAAACTGTTCGTTGATAGATTTGTGTCATTCTACGGTCAGCCTCGCCGCCTCTAGTACTGTTCAAACAAGTTCAATGTTACCCCGATTTTTTGCTTTCCTCCCTGGCAATATGAATGAGGCTACAGCGGTACGACTAATAACACAGAACAACCAGGACCTTCTTGGTCAGTTTATGACTCTGGTTAAAGATTCCAGTTTAGCTCTCAAGCGTTTCACATGAGGATATGGCTGCCCAGCAGATGACAGAAATCAAAAGAATCAAGCGCGGTTTCACTCCGCAATTCAACAAGAAGAGCAGCGAGGACCAGTACAACGTCAATAACGCGATTAAAGAAACCATGAAGGACGCAAAGGCCGCTCTGGAACGCAAAGACATGCAGAAATTTAAGGATGCCTTAGACAAAGGTTTGGCTCTCGTGCAAGAGCGTGAAAAATTCATCCTGCTTGCAGATAAGTCACCGTTTGGTTGGAAAACTGTCAATGAATACAAACATCATGATTTGGCCGACGACGAAGAAGACGAAAAGAAAATTTACAGAGCCGTAAGCGTTTCACCGCGCGTTCTTCCCACCAACGAAAACCTTGCCGACGTCCATTCAGGCTAAATCTCCACAGATCGCAAGACAACAATCATCTAATTTCTTCTCTCGCCTTAATCAACAACATTTAGTGCAAAGATCTGCTACTGGTGTTTGCTTTGCGTGCGGAAAACCCCTGACTCTGTTCACACATGGAGTTGGACCAAGATTACTATCAGGAGGACTCTTGCCCATCATCTCTATATTTTTTTTTTTTTTTTTTTTTGGACCCCGAAGTACAATGCGAATTTAAATCTGACCAGGAATTCGTGTCGGTCTAAGGGAGATTATATCGAGTAATTGAGTTCTGGAAGGGCATTAACGCGCCGAAGTTTATTATCGATGTTATTCCATTTGTATGCAAATTGCCGTTGCTCAAAATTCCCACGTCTTTTACGGCCAGTAATAATGCGTTAGCTTTGAAGGATTCTAGTTCCGTTGAGAATGTCATGAACGAGCTCATTAGTCCCCATTGTATTACTGAAGTTTACGAGCCACCTTTCACTATTGACCCTTTGTTTGTGTTAACGCAAAAATCTGTTTAAAAGCGTTTTATTTTAGATGTGCGTCACGACAAGAGAATATTTTAGATGCGAAGACTTGAATGTTGCCTAAGAGATTTAGAATCCGGGAGACTATATGTTCTCTTATGATCTTGTGGTCATCATCATGTTGAAGATCTTCGTTCATCGAAAGTTTCTTTCTTTTTCTTGGACATTTTCCGCCGGTCACGCTAGATATTTTATGAGTTTTCAGTTTTACCTTTCGGTCTTAATAGTTTAGCGCCTTACCTGTTTACGGAATTGTTTAAGCCGTTCATTGAGAAATGGAGATCTGAAGCCGGGTAAATTGTTGCCTTCTTAGACGACGGTCTCGTCGCTGCTGTCGGTTACAACAACGCAAAGATTGCGAGCCTTCAGGTTCATGCCGAATTGCTTACCTCTGGTTTTCTTCCTAACGAAGCCAAATGTCTTGGGGCCCAACTCAGGTAATTTCTCGGCTCGGAACTGTCATCAACACGGCCACGTCGGAAATTTACGCTACATATAGACAGACAGATAGATGTGTTCCATATTGTTCCATATTGGTCGCTTCTTTTCGCGTCCCGGTTCGTAGGATTGCGAGGGTTAGCCGAGCGGGGAAAATTATTTCGCTCGGCTACTGCGTGGGCAACGTCTCCCAGCTTATGACTAGAAATCTATTTGCTATGATCAACACTGCGTCGACATGGAACTCTTACGTTTACGTTTCCTCCCGAGAGTTTTGCTGAATTGATCTTCGGGAAAACCAACGTAGCGAGCCTTAACGGCATACCTATTTCGCCAGCCCGTCATAAGTACTCTTAGGTGATATATTCCGATGCATTGGCCTCATCTTGTGGAAGTTTTATAGTTTCGACGGCAAACTTTTTCATCAATACCCGTTCCGACTTCGAGAAAGCGCAAGGTTCCACGTTCAGAGAGTTGCTTGCCGTTTTTCCTGTCATTGAAAGCTTTCTTGGAGGCCAGTAAGCCAGTTACCTGGTCTACTGATAATCTAAAGGTCCGGCTTTACAACAGCCTGCAGTAGGCATCTTTCAGAGCTGTCTGTTCAACGATGTTGACATCGACATGCAGCGGATACTATTAAGGGATCTAAATACTATTGCAGGTGTTATATTCAAGTTTATTGATTATGTCGATTACACCATTCATGGCACGGTTTTCTATGCTCTCGACGGTTTAGCGGGTCCTCATACCTGTGATAGGTTCGCATGTTCATTCAACGCTAACGTTAAATGTTTTCAATTCCAGATTCTACCAACCCGGTTCCAGCGGTGCATACGCCTTTGCCCAAAATTGGTCCCATCACGACAGCCGGCTGCGTCCTCCGGTTTACTTAACGTGCATAGTCTTCAGCCATACGAGATCTTGCAGTGCTAAGGGAGCTCTCAGCGTACCATTTTGGAAGTCTGCCCATTTCTGGCCCATTCTGCGTTTAGATGGTTTTCCACTGGAGCACCTTTATTCATGATTGGGGCATTCTATCTAATTTAATTTGCCTAATTTACTTATAGATGTCAAGCCAGAAACTCTATTTTCGGTTGTAATCCCGTGACGGTCCCTTCATTAGCAATTCGTATTGACTTTAGTATCGCTCCTAGGTAGGGCTACGAGTTATCTAGTGAGAGCTTTCGTGTCCCAAGTGAATGCACGGAGATATGACTATTTTGCAGATTTCCTACTGAACGTATTTCAATCAGTCAAGTTTCTAGGGGTATTTTTTTTTTCCTAGATTGAATTGCCTGTTAGAGGTGTTATGCCCTAGATTGGCTTAATGAATGCCCTAGATGGGCTCAGCGTTATGCCCTGGAGGGGCTTACCGAATGCCCTAGATGGGCTCAGCGTTATACCCTGGAGGGGTTTACCGAATGCCCTAGATGGGCTCAGCGTTATACTCTGGAGGGGTTTACCGAATGCCCTAGATGGGCTCAGCGTTATGCCCTGGAGGGGCATACCGAATGCCCTAGAGGGGCTCAGCGTTATGAAATGCCCTAAATGGTTTTCAATGTTACGTCCAAGAGGGGTTCAGTGTTACGCCCTAGATGGGTTTTAATGTTACGTCCAAGAGGGGCTCAATGTTATGCCCGAGAGTGGCTTAGACAGGCTCAATGTTACGTCCAAGACGGGGCATGATGTTATGCCCTATAGGGGATCATCCCTATTTTCTAAGAGGAGCTAAACGGGGTTTAAGTTTGATATTATGCTTGTCGAATCAGTTAGGATAGCTTTCTGTTTTTGACAGCAGGGTTGCGAGCGCAATTTAAATTATTTTCCGTTCGTCCGTACATTTTTCTTTATGAGTTCGTCTCTTACATTATATGTGTTTCATGTTGTTCTTAGATATCTCCTCGTCCGCATTTTGGTCTGCAGGAAGCCCGGACAACGTACAAGTTATCCAGCTAAAACAGAATCTGAAATTCACCGTGATTGCTTCGAAAGCCACTGGGTCATCGCAAAACTACCTTTAATAGATGGCAAGACTTTGCAAAAGACGTGTTGCGTATTCCTGATTTTCCGGTCAGACCTTTGGATCGTGCCCTGTATCTGCAACATCTGCTCGAGTCCACAAAGTCAGTGTCTGCATCAGTTGTGCTTTCTAATATACGCTTTTAAGTGGGCGCATTAGCTAGCCAGAGTTGATTCTCCTTCAGTACACCCGACTGTCATTGCTGCAAAAGAAGGCGCTCTTCGCCTTGCCAGCCAACTTACCACCAGGAGGAACGAGTCCCTCGAAGTTACTCGTCTCAAGCAACTTGCTGAAAAAACTCATTGGGACAATCTTCTACAATTAAAAAGTCTAGTTATGTTTATTCTCACTTTTTCAGGTTTCCTTAGAAGCTCTGAGTTATGTCTTATTCGTAGCAGGCATGTCCAGTTTAGCTTTGCTCATAACTTAAACGCAAAAGGCCCGGATAGCTGAGAATATCCACTGCCCGCAGTTAGCAGGTTAGCTAGTCGAGGCGATCAGCTAAAACATTTATGTTAAGGATTCACTGCCAAGCAGACTTGAAGTCTTCAAGTCCTTGTCACTCTGAGCTCTAGCCCTTTCTTTTGCTGTCTACTATGGGCCTGGCTGACCAACGCGCCCATGCCTCAACCTTTGAGTGTGTTCGGTTGTGTAGTGAAGGCAAAATATGTAATTTGTGATAATCGGTATTGACATAAATTAATATTTTGCCGACACGGAGCAGAGAACCGGGTACAAGTGTAGTGCGCAGGGGCTCACGGTTCGTGAGTTTGAAAACTGTTCGTTGATAGATTTGTGTCATTCTACGGTCAGCCTCGCCGCCTCTAGTACTGTTCAAACAAGTTAACTTTCGTCTTAGTTGTTTATTGTAATACCTTAAGATGTGTTATCGGCAGTTTAAGCCGCATTTTAGTCGTTTGTTTCTTAGTTGAAAACACCTTAAAACCCCAAAGGTAGCACCACTGCATAGGTCGGGGGTACACGGTCCCTATTTTTTCCAACAGTTGGTTTTTTGGGGTTTACGTGTCCGGCTCTGGTGCGCTTAGAGTTATCGTTATATCATAGTTCTTCGTCAATAACAAAATGTATCGTGGGCCTGGCCGGCCAACCTAGAGTTATTGTGATATTATAGTATAGTATATTATAGTAATATTGTAATACGATAGTCCTTTGTCAATAATAAAATGTATCGTGGGCCTGGCTGACCAACGCGCCCATGCCTCAACCTTTGAGTGTGTTCGGTTGTGTAGTGAAGGCAAAATATTGCAGTTTTTATTGTTATCAGTTATCACCTTCATATTATCTGTCACCATTTCGCTTGAAAAGATGATTTGCTGGCCGCTTAATAGAGGTAAAAATACAGTAAACACTAAACTTGCAACAGCAAAAAGGTGGCCGCGGCCGCTTAATAGAGGTGGCCGTTGAATAGAGGTATCGAATACAGCACTTTACTGACAAACAATTCGGGACTTTGGAAAGTGGCCGCTTAATGGAGGGTGGCCGCTTAATAGGCGGCCGCTTAATAGAGGTTCGACTGTATTTAATATTATAATTGTTTGATATAGTTGGCATATTAAAAAGTGGCTGAAAAGTTCGCAAAATCGTGACGATAACAACGCGGAGATTTTGGAAATCTTGCAATAGATCAATATTGGGGGCAGACTGTGTTCATAAAATAGTCAACCACTAAATCTCTTAAAATAAGAAGTACATTTTCAAAACAGAATTTCTATAACGATGTGTAAAGATAAGATCGTTATGAAGTAATTTGGTATTTTTTTAATAAAAAATTCCAGCTAAAGAAAATACAGCTCCACATAGATCTTTTTTTTCAATGTTTTGATTTAGTCTGAAAAATTAAGTAGAATTGATATTTAATTTTAACACAAACCTTTTACATCTGTATAATTTAAATAATATTTTATGGGCACTCCAATATCGGAATTGACAGACACGATGCAAGCTAAAAAATAAGGCTTCAAATAGATTTTGTTCAATGTTTCGATTTAAAATCTGAAAAAAATAAGTAGTATGCAATTTGAATAAAATGCATAACACTTTTACATCTCCAAAACTGAAATAACATTTTCTGGACACTGAGATATCCGAATTGGATACGTGCGCTGACGCCAACGTTTAAAAGTATCTTTAAAAGTTATTTTTTTGTGTTGTCGTCGATTGTTATTTTTTCTTATGTTATCTAATTTTTTGTCCCTGCTATAAAATTACATGCATACATACAAACGCAACTTTATTTACACACGGGCATTCCAGCAATTAAGATATAAGTTGAACTTACTTAAAAAACACCTTGAGTCGTTGACATATGTATAGAACAAATTGTTACTGTGTATTAAAGATTAAATTAAAGCAAATAAAAGCTTCATGAAACTATCCAAATCTAAGACCATTCAAGATTTTAGAAGAGAACAAAAGAAACTCCATACCTCGTAACCACCAGATGTATGTGGGTTGTGAAGAACATGCTTTGATACAAATCGTTTTAGCATATTAACAGATATCAACAAGTGTTGCTTTCACGCCGGTTTAGAGCTAGAATTCGCTAATTTCAGTCTTTCTTCCTGAAATTGTGGTTGACCGCTGTTTTCTACTTCACGGATTTGTGGTACAGAATCCACTGCTAAACAGTCACAAAATTAGTTGAGAAAATCGTTCAAGTTACATGGAAGAGCAAAGCCTTAATGAGAGCTTCTTCTCTCATATTCAAGTTTTTATAACAATGTTGCGTGTTAACTGCTTAGCTTGGCGCTTTGACAAGGACCGCGTGAAAACAAACAACAGACGTTTTTGTGGTAAGAGTTTTCTCCAATATAATTGTAGTGTTCCTGTATTAATACTTCATGTATGCGTATGTTTTAAACCGCAAAGCATTATGGATAGAGTTGTTGGCGGCCATCTTTGTATCACATGGCGAGCATTATTAAACATGTTGAGTTCTGAGTGAATCGAGTGATATTGTGTTGCCATCCGCCGCGGAACAGTACATTGGCGACGAGCACGGGATTCTGCCTGCGTTTGTAAGTGTTTATTTTGGAAAATCCGCGAGGAGGAAGTGAGATTTTGAGGAGAATGGAAGATACAGAAACGAGCTCAACGAGTGACACGGGAGGCTCGGTGGAAAGTCAGGCAACAGGGAGTCAAGCAGCTCAACCGACCCAATTTTCGGTAACAGAAGTACGAAGTCTACCCTGCTTCAATCCCAGGGAAGATCCAAACACCTTAGCTGTGCGTTGGAAGCGCTGGAAGCGTTCATTCGAGCTGTATGTGTTGGCAAAAGGGGTTTCAAGCGACCCACAGAAAGTTGCATTATTGTTACACACCGCGGGTACAGAATTGCAGGAACTATACTATACGCTCGCAGCCACGGAGGGAGAACTGAAGCCTTACAAAGATGTCATAGCAATTCTGGACGAATATTTCGTACCAAAGGTAAATGTTTCCTTTGAAAGACATGTATTCAGGCAAATGGAGCAGCAGAACGGAGAGACAGTCGACCAGTTTGTGTGCAGGTTGAGACAGAAGGTGATTACGTGCGAGTTCACCGATGTGGATGAAGCGATTCGGGACCAGTTGATTGAAAAGTGTCAGGACCAAAAGCTCAGGAGGAAGTTTTTGGAGAAAAGTAACGCCACGTTAGCTGATCTACAGCGCATTGCAAGAGCCTTCGAAGCAGTTAATGAACAGATGAAATCTTTGGATAAGACTTCAACACACCCGACAGGACAAGTCAACTGGATCAAGCAACAGAAATTCCAGAATAAGGGGAGAGGACAGAGTGGGAACAAGGGAAAGAAAGGTGGACAGAACCGCAAGATTGAAAAGCCTGGAGTGGATCCATCACAAAGGTGTTTCAAGTGCAATCGTTTTGGTCACTTTGCAAGGGATGCTTCTTGTCCAGCAAAAGGCAAAGAATGTAAGAAGTGTGGTACAAGGGGACATTTTGCAGTGTGTTGTTGGAAGAAGGAAGCTACAAAACCACCACCCGGTGTCGATCAGGAAGACTTCCGGTCTAGGAACAGGAAAGCTTACCACGTAGCAGAGGGAGAAGCTGGCCCAGAAGAAGGATATGCATTTGCTATCGGAGGACAGCAGGAAACTGGAGAAATTACACTAAAGGTTGGAGGAGTGGAATTACAGAGGGTGTTAATTGATTCGGGTGCATCGTGTAACGTGATTGATTTTGAGACCTGGAACAATCTGAAACAGAAACATATCAAGTGTGAATCCAAAGTGACAGACAAGAAACTGTTTGCTTATGGTCAAAGGGAACCAATGGAGGTGGTAGGAACATTTGTCGCAGAAATAGCTTGTGAAGCTAGTGGAGAGGGGTGTATGGATGAATTCACGGTCGTCAAAAGTACCGGAAAGCCATTACTTGGAAGGAACACAGCGGAGAAGCTTAAAGTATTACGAGTGGGACCTTTGAGTGAGCCCCGAGTGTGTTCAGTGGTGACAGAGGGGAGTGATGAAGGTATTCGTGAGGAGTACGCAGATATACTCACTGGTGTTGGAAAGTTGAAGAATTATCAGCTTAAATTACACATCAACAAGGACGTCCAACCTGTTGCTCAGCAAGTGCGGAGACTTCCCTTCGGACTCAGGGAAAAGGTCGACCAGAAATTAGATGATTTGCTAGACAAGGATATTATCGAGGAGGTACCGGACACTCCTACTGCATGGGTATCACCGTTGGTGGTAGCTCCGAAACCGGACGGGGACATTCGAGTGTGCGTAGACATGAGGAGGGCCAACGAAGCAATAGAGCGTGAGCGACATCCGATCCCCACCATTCAGGAAATTCTGTACGATCTCAACGGATCCACAGTATTCAGCAAGTTGGATCTTAAGTGGGGGTTCCACCAAGTCGAGCTAGAAGAAGAGTCGAGGAAAATAACAACATTTGTTACCCACCGAGGCTTATACCGCTACAAAAGGCTCATGTTCGGGATCTCGTCTGCGCCAGAAAAGTACCAGAAAGTCATATCGGATGTAATACGAGGATGCCGCGGAGTAGCGAATATTGCAGATGATCTGATTGTACATGGAGCAAACCTGGAAGAACATGATCGGAATTTGCACGCAGTTCTACAGCGTCTGAGGGAGAAGGGACTGACTCTGAATGGTGCGAAGTGTGGGTTCAGACTGCATAGATTGACCTTTTTTGGGCATGACCTTAGTGGTGAAGGGGTTGCACCAAGCGAGGAGAAGGTTGCTGCAGTTGTGAATGCGCAGGCTCCGAAGAATACGTCAGAGGTACGGTCGTTTGTACAGCTTGTGCAGTACTCATCAAAGTTCATCCCCAACTTTTCACAAGTGGCAGAACCTCTACGGAAATTACTCAGGAAAGAAGAGCCCTTTGTCTGGGGCAATGAACAGCAGGTCGCATTTGAGAAGTTGAAACAACTGATGACATCAGCAAATGCGCTTGCCTACTTTAGGGGTGACTGTAAGACAAGAATCGTGGCGGATGCGGGGCCGGATGGGCTGGGAGCGGTGTTGCTGCAATTGCAAGATGGTGAATGGAGAGCAGTGTCATATGCTTCGAGAAATCTTACAGAGGTTGAAAGGCGTTATGCACAAACCGAGAAGGAGGCGCTGGCTCTAGTCTGGGCATGCGAGAGGATGAACCTCTATGTGTATGGGCGCGATTTTGAGCTAGAAACAGACCACAAACCCCTGGAGTGCATCTTCAGCAGAACATCCAAACCATCCGCGAGGATCGAACGTTGGGTACTTCGCCTACAGTGTTACAACTACCGAGTGGTGTACCGCCCCGGAAAGACAAACATTGCAGATGCGTTGTCCCGTCTGAACCAGGCCAATCCAAAGGATCCCAGCAGTGAGAAAGAGGATATCGTCAGATTTCTTGCCCAAGAAAGTACGCCGGTTACCTTGACTCCAAGGGAGATTGAGAGGGAGTCAGAGAACGATCCAGAATTAGCAAGTGTGCGCCAGTACATCCACACAGGCGATTGGTCGCAGTGCAAGATGTCAGGCTATGTATGTGTGAAGAACGAACTGTGTACCATAGGAAAACTAGTGCTCCGGGGAGATAGGATCGTGATACCCCAGAGTCTCAGGAAATCGGTTTTGGAAGCAGCCCACGAAGGACACCAGGGCGTCGTCAAAACGAAGAGTAGGCTGAGGACCAAGGTGTGATGGCCTAAAATGGACAGCGACACAGAGCGGATGTGCAAAGGCTGTCATGGATGTCAGGTTGTGGGTCACTTTTCACCTCCTGAACCAATGCAGAGAACCGAACCGCCTACTGGACCTTGGCAAGATGTCGCAGCAGACCTTATGGGGCCAATGCCCAGCGGAGAAAACTTACTAGTCGTGGTTGATTATTATAGTCGTTACTACGAGGTGGTAGTTATGCGGTCAACTACCACACCCAAGATAGTCGAGGCCCTGACAGGAGTCTTCTCTAGATTTGGATACCGCTATTCGCTCAAGACGGATAACGGTCCACAATTTGTGAGTAAAGAATTCGAGGAGTTCTTACACGAGTGTGGAATTGAGCACAGGAGATCACCACCGCTTTGGCCACAAGCCAACGGCGAGGTGGAACGGCAGAACAGGACTCTATTGAAGACCCTAAAGATTGCAGCGGTAGAAGGGAAGAGGTGGACGGAAGAACTGCCGAAATTCCTGCTGGCATACAGGTCAACACCTCAAGTCGGTACAGGTGCAACGCCTGCCTTTCTGATGTTTGGCAGGGAGATCAAAACCAAATTACCAGAGTTAAGACCAGACAAGTCAGTGATTAATGAGAGTATTAGGGACAGAGACTGGAGTCACAAATTAACACAGAAAGCCTATGCTGATGGAAAGCGTGGTGCGTTACCGAGTTCGATAGTTCCAGGAGATCGGGTACTGCTAAAGAACACTAAGAGTACTGGAAAACTAGCGCCAAACTTTGAGCCAGAGCCATACACTGTGTTAGTAAAGGATAAACATCAAGTAACTGTGAAATCCAGTGAAGGAGCTGTGTACAGAAGAGACAGTTCTTGGGTAAAACCATATATTTCATCTGATGAAGTAGAACTTGACCCAGTGGACACTGAGATTGAAGACATGGACACTAAGGGCAAAGACACAGACACGTCCAACTTAAAGTCTGCTGACTTAGAGTGTTCAAGGCCAAAGAGGACAATCAAACTACCGGAGAGACTGAAAGATTATGTTTTGAGTAAACCTTAAGAGACAACTTCATGCATCTGTAAGAAATTGTTGTTGACGTTAGGAACTCTTGTTGACATTTTATTTGTTTAACCAGTGGTATACTTAAAACCATAATAGTGTCAAAACATTTATACAGTTATAGCGGAAAGGAAGGGATGAAGTGTTCCTGTATTAATACTTCATGTATGCGTATGTTTTAAACCGCAAAGCATTATGGATAGAGTTGTTGGCGGCCATCTTTGTATCACATGGCGAGCATTATTAAACATGTTGAGTTCTGAGTGAATCGAGTGATATTGTGTTGCCATCCGCCGCGGAACAGTACAATAATCCCGCCCTTTCAAAAACATGCAAAGACGGGCCGCTTTCCCACTTCCTTTGAAGTATTCGGCCAGATTCTGTCTAAAGATAATAAAATAATTATCCGTATCTTTTTGTAAGATGGAATTCCAAAGCCATGAAATCAGAACAAAACGGGTTACTCAAAGTGAGTAACAAATCAAACATTCTGTGGAGGTGATATATCATTATCCAGTGGTTAAGAAATTTATTCACTGTGCTTCCGAATTCAGGTTTCTTTTTGGTTTTAAAAAGAGAGAAAACAGACAACTAGTCTCGTAGCCTAATTTTTCTGTCGACGGGAGTATGGAGGGTAAATAGTGACAATAAACTTACCCATCCCTCCCTCCTAAAACTGATAACAAACAAGAAGAACGACACAAGACAAGTCAGGCATTTTGCAATGGCCCTTATCATAGATGAGTACGCCACGCCAAGATATCAGCGGTTTCTCGCTTTCTTGACCCTATAGTTTCGTTTTGATGTTTACGAGAACCTCTGACGATGATGAACGTAAACATCAAAACGAGACTCTAGGGTCAAGTAAGCGAGAAACCGCTGATATCTTGGCGTGGCGTACTCATCTACGATAAGGGCTATTCAGAGCTGCACTTAGACAATGCACACATTGCATGAAGGTCTTTTTAAGACTTAGTATGTTTATTTAATCCTTTCTTTTTAGGTTTATACGCATTTGAAATCTGAGCGTACTTTTTAAACAATGGGCAAGATACTTTATCAACTATCTGCTTCAGTGAAAATTTTGCAAACACAGCATGCTTGGGTTTCCAATTTCCCCTTTCAATTTTTTTTTTCGCAACTTTAAAGCCAAAATAACCTACCCATCTGACACATTTGTTTCAAAAACTAAAATATTTTGTGTGTGCGTTCCTTTGGTGGGATCCTAAAACGGATTTGTTGTGAAGGATTCTTCAGATTGGCTTTTTACTATTAAAGAATCGAAAAACTTATCCCAAAACGGGTCGGATTGAATACCATGACAACTAAAATAGTCACACACTGTTAGCTTGACTGCGGCTCTACTCTTTGTGTTGTAAATCTCGCTACGTGTCTTTCATCCCTGAGCAATGGTAAAAACTGAACGTAACATTTGATCGAGATTATGGCTATTT
Organism: Cladopsammia gracilis; assembly: GCA_022457155.1. NCBI lineage: Eukaryota > Metazoa > Cnidaria > Anthozoa > Scleractinia > Dendrophylliidae > Cladopsammia > Cladopsammia gracilis. Next base: position 469,643 of record JAJGOT010000061.1, on the reverse strand, counting down.
CAAACTGTGTGTACTCAAGAGCGAATAAATACATCTTTTTGATCGAAGCTTAGCACTAAATTACTGTCTAACGTCGCAAATACCACAGCTGCAACACAGTTAAGGTGAACATGTGCTATAAACCATTCCCCTCGTCCACCTATTTGAAAAAATCATGCAAAACCTACCTTTCGAAGTTTCTCGTTCTCCACAACATCCAAAATGGCGGAATTGTGAGCTGAAAATACTGCTGACCACGTGTACTTTTTTTCGAGACACCTTTCGATTTTTCAAACTGACGTCATAAAAAAACATCTACACAGCCGTAAACAGATTCTTCGTATCAGCAGTAGCAATCGCCGTGCTAAGTTTCATGTCAATATATTACATCACTTTGAAGATATAGCATTTTAAAATTTTCGGCGGTGCAGCTGAGCGTCCGCAAATGCAAAACGAAACAAGTATTTTTCACTCAGATGGTCCAAAGCGAGGATGCAAATCAGAGGTGTTTTGAATTTTCATTATTTGAACTGAATAGAAAAGATCTTTGGTGTTGCTCTCAAAGCCAGCTAAACAAACTACTTACGCAGATGAAAACGATCTACTGAATCGTCGAATCCTTGTTTGTTGATTCCAGAATCGACTCATTGTGTATTCCAGAACCCGGAATCCGAACAGAATTCTGTGCTTCATCTAAGTTTCGTTACCGATCTAACGCTGCAAAACAACTGCGCTTATGGACACTTTAGCAGTCATTAAAGAAGTGCAAGTCTTTGAAACAGTACGAAAAATTCAGTTTCTTTTGACTAAACAGGGCAAGTTGTTTTTTCACTGTTTTCGTTTTCCCGCCAAAGCTAACTTGGTTGGTAGGTGAGCGCACACTTTAAATGAACTTGTTCTGTGCGGCTGTTTTGGAATTGTTCATGCAAGGCATAGTAAGCTAAGGACGGAGCGAGAGCTCACGTACAGTCCTTGTAGCAAGAAAGTGCTTCCGCGAATGTTTAGCTCTAAAATCTCGCTATATTTTATTTCGATAGCGCTGAAGTTACGTTGAATTGGAGGACGCACATAGTTTCTACAGTAAGTACCACAAAGTAAGTACCTCCTCCCGGATTTCCTAACATTCCTTCCATACCTCACAGGCGCTTCAAGTTGCTTCACTTTTGGTTACTACAAAGCGTCATAATTTCTTTGTTTTTTCTTTTTTCAAGTATCATTTTACAAAACACAAAGCAGAATAGGACAGATGTAAGGACCAATTGCTCAATTACTCAATTAATCAATTGCTGAAAAGGAAACCAGAAACTAGAGGCTGAATTATATAAATAATAGCCTGTCGACAGCCATATAAATAACATACCATCAAGTTACGATCACATCGCAGTGAAAGTGTTATGAAGTTCTTTGGTTTAATCAGTAAATTTTATACTATATAGAGGGGGACATTGGGGTTTTCGGTTTTGCGGTTTTGGTTATTTTTGAGATCGGTTTTTCGGTTTTTGCACTCAAAATTTCCGGTTTTTCGGTTTCTGTATCCGTTGTGGTTTTCGGTTTTTTTCCTTTTTAAACATCCGGTTTTCGGTTTTTATGAAATAAAAATAAAAATGAATAATAAATAAATAATAAATAAATAGAAATGGCTGACAAAAACCAGCCCGGATTGTCACAGACAATTAAAATGCTATGCAAAAAGTATATTTCTAGTTCCATGGTTTTAAATGACAACAACTGTAAAGCGTTTATTAACCACGTCAATCAAAATATACGTAAAGCATTAATTAACCATCAACTCTCACTTCTTAACTCAAACAGAAAACTGTGCTTTTACAACTCTTTTAAAACAGACACTAAACAAACTGTTTTTCTAGATGCTATTATAAATCCCCTCCATAGAACCACTATAAATAAATTTCGCTTAGGAAATCATCAACTCCGCATTGAAACTGGAAGACATACTGTACCAAAAACTCCTGAAAATTTAAGAATTTGCACTTTGTGCCAGGTTAATGATGTTGAAAACGAATCTCACGTTCTATTCTCTTGCAATTTTTATGATAGCTTTCGAAACAAATTTTTTGATGAAATCACTGCAAAATACCAATTTTTTAAACAATTAGATATTAGTTCAAAAATTTTGTTCCTCTTTAATAGCATCGACCCATTTATTTGTAAATCAGTTGCTGCTTTTGTCTATGAAATCATGAACTCTAGATATAAAAAGTTATATAACAAGTGAAACTGTATTAGAAATTTACATAATTATATAATTATATAATTTATATAATTTATGTAAGGTAATGCCATGTATAGAAATGGAAATACCTCAATAAATTGTTGTTGTTGTTGTTGAATAGGAAAAGCGGTTTTTTGGCTTTGGTTTTTTGCCTCCTAGTTTCTAGACCTTTGGCTCGATCAACCCGTGTAGGTTCACGTTCGTCATCCAAGTGACGTTGCCGGTGGCCCACAAGGCAATAGAAGTTTTGCCTAACTCTATTGCAATAGCTTTAAAATGAAAGAAGAAAGATGTGGCCGCTTAATACAGGGCCGTTATATACAGGTTCGACTGTAGTTATATTTCGTTGTGGTATCAAGGGTCAGCGGTTTAAGGTTTGTGAATTTGCTATTTTGATCATTATGTTCGGTGGCTTTTCGGTTTTGATCGATTTTTATTGCGATTTTTCGGTTTCAGCACTGAAATTTTGAGCGGTTTTTTGGTTTCTTAGGCCCGGTTCAAACGTCGAACTTCACATGCGCCGAATCTAATGCAAATGAGCAAGAACAACAGATTTTGCTCATTTGCATTAGATTCGGCACATGTGAAGTTCGACGTTTGAACCAGGCCTTATAGGCCCCAATGCCCCCCTCTATATAATATAGGGGACACCAGCGACGCAAATCATTCGCAGAACCGAAAAAGGGATCCGTACCAAAGTTTGACACTGTGCGGAAGAAAGTATAACTGAAAGTCTTTTTTTATTCAATATAAATACACATATTACATAAAGTATACATTGGTCTACACATCTTCGTTACACATTGTACTCTCTTGTGACTAGAAGTCTCTTAAACCGCCTCACCAAGACACAATTTTGTAATTGAATTGAGAACTATTTCGTCGTGAATTTTATACGAGAATTAAATATACCGTATCTACAGACTGAAAGTTTCTTAAAAATTAATGAAAACAACAAGTTAGAGATTTTTGCATGTTTATTTCCTTTCATAAAAACATAGTGCTTCTGGATTGCACGCAGACGGGGCCGCGCTACTTCATGACAGGTATCACAAAGTGACCTCATCTATAAATGTTCTCCAAAACACACGAATGAAGTAATATGAAATGACAAACAACTGTGTCAAATATAAAGTATTCAATCCTGGACATAAGTGGGACATGTGATACTAATTAAGACTTCCGTAGCAATGATACCATTGTCATGCCAGATAAAACTGTTGTTCGTGTTTACGGGTACAGTATAACTTACTCAGCCTCTTTAAATCAAGAAGCCTTTTTAATGGTATGCACGGCCTATAAAGCGGAGCTGTGAGTGATGTTTGGGTTCCACAGAAGGCGCAAGAGTCGGTAGATTGTCCGCACACAAGCGCGTCCACGAAATTGCGTAAAAAAAAAATAAAAAAAAATCAAACCTTATTACAAGGCAGCTTTCCTCTCGGAAAAACGGTCAAAATTCACAGCAACTCTACTTCAGAAATATTGCATTTTTATTACACGAGCAACCAGCGCTGTAGCTTGATAGTGAAGGCTGTGTACTGGTCGATTTGTATTGGTGAATTAAATTTCATGCATGTCAAAGATGGACTCTTTTGAAGCAATCTGCAAAATTAGCATTAAGCTAAATGAACACGATGGGCTTATTTGTTATCCCCAAAATGCAATGATTGACTGCGAAAAATTCAGTCACGATCTTCAAATACGACTGAATAAAATGAACAGTTTAATACACAGACTTCACAGCCGTGAAAAGTGTCATTCTCGCGTCGTATACGAATGCGTTTAGTTCAATAAACGAGAGGGAAAAAGTTACCTTTTTTGCCGACGACATTTGTGTAACAAGTACCATATCGTTCCTTCGTTAAAAGAAATTGACTGATTGGAGCTATTCAGCTGACTTCTCGCCCATATGGCATCATATGCTACCTTTGAATTTTGCGATATTTTCTTTAAACTGAAAGGCAAGATGTTCACTTTAGAATTTCAAATAACGAAATTTTGAAAACGAGTGTGTCAGCTATAATGAACTGGAAAAATGGTGTGCGGCGAAATCGAAATCGTCCTTTACAGATCACGAAAATAATTTATTCTGGCGCAAAATGAAAATTGACCCAAAACTTGACTTAATTTTTTATATTTGTATGTGATATCTCTTTCGGTTGTATAACATATTTAACAAGATTAAAGCACCCAATATGAAACGTTACTTGCAGTAGAAGCCACTTGCGTTAGATATCTTACTTTGTTATGGCGCCTTAAAAAATTTGTTATTCTCTGTTGAAAAATGTACATCATAATTAACTGAACTTTGACAAATGCATTTGAAAAACCTATAGATAATATATATTTTGGCGCGTGTTTCTTGTCGAATGATTTTACCAGCGGTGCGTTTTGTTAAATTTAGTTTTCGACGCAAGCGGTCATGTTCCCACGACCTGTCTGTCTAGCGCCTGAGCAATTATACTGTAAGGAGAAATTACATTTCGATCGTCAATATTTTGTATTGTGTATTAAAGATAAAAAGGCAATTTCTCTGAGCTATCGGTCTACGTACAAAGAATTCACGGAAATTATTGAGCTATCAGGAAAAAAGCCTCCATTTAGAATGCTCATGACAGTCAAAATTTTGGCTTTTTTCTAAAAAATATATTTCATTTAAGCCCTTCCAAGCCCCGAATTGTTTTGTAGATTATTGAAAGCACAAAAAAATAGAAATAGTTACATTTTCTTCGTAGTTTCTAGTTAAATTGCAAAATGTTTATAGTAAAAGGAGACATCGTTTTCTGGCTATGATCCAAGCTATTAGAAAACCTATTTTTGGTCGAATTAACGGTTCGGTGCTTAGATAAGTAAATAATTAATGCGTGAGATTTTGTTATGGCTGAAAGCAAGTGGCTCAGTATAGTATATGATAATGAGGTGGTCGTGTTTATGGGGTGGTCGGGTGGTTTGTATACAAACATCCGCATTACCCATAACAGAAACATGAACGTTTTCCAAGTGTTTGTTATTGTTTGATGGCGAAACAGTGGGAGATTAATTTCCGAGAGTCATTCCATGCTTAACGTTTATTGCATAAAGATAGATGAAATTATTATGTTCTATAATCAAAATACAATATGCAATGATATCAGAGTCCTGCTGTGGAGGGGGTGGGGGAACTCGTGATCACGTGTAACGGTAGCGAAGGGGGTTCGCGTCGAACCTTTTTTTAGTATCGCTTATAAAATGTCTAAATGTCCACAATTCTCGCTACCGTGGTACTTCTTAGGATTAGAGATTTATTTAAGTGTTTTCTCAGGCTTAGACATTAATGTTTTCTTAACAACCAAGTTAATAGCCAGAACCTGAAGTTTGCGAATAGTCAGTCACACTGTTTTTTTGCTACCTGTTTAAGGTTAATAAATAGAAACCACGCCCATCACACCAGCGGATTCTGGTACCTTGTAGCAGACATTGTAGCCGCACAGGTATACCATCCTTTCTGTGAGTGGTTAACTGTGCATTTTTTAATGAATGTATTGGTTTATAAAATTATGGCTTTTATAATTATTACAGACCGAAAAAAAAACTCTCAAAATTACTGTCCTGTTGTTTTCCTTTGTTTTTCTGTTTCTATTTTGGCGATTTGAGGTTCGCGAAAGCGGTATTTTCAAAATAACGGTTTCACTCGCTCAGAAGTAGAGGAACCGAGACAATACCTTTCAGGTCTCGCGGTCAAACCCCTCCGGGAAAAAAAGTCAGTTGCATCATCTATAATTATGTTACGTGCCTATGGTTGGTGCCGGGGTAGCGTTGTTTACTTTAGACTCCATCTGCAATGACTTAAACTTCCTCGAATAATAAAAAAATAATAACAAATGTTTTTAATATATACTGAAACTCGGCAAAAGCGACTTATCATTCGACTTACAAACTTTCACTTCTGGAACCTGCGTGTCGATATACCGCTTACAAGCAGGGAAAAATGACTGAAGTCGCATGCGAAATGAATGCAAAAAATTTTCACTGAAAAAGACAAAATTAATAATGTTCCATTAAAGTAATAAAACAGAAACATTGTGCCTCACTTCAGGTCATAATTATGTATACAATTTTGAAATTTAATGAGTCAGCTTCCTTACTATTCGCGCGAGAATAAAATCGGGAAATGATCTGTTGCCATGGAGAATTTATTACATTTTAAACATGTACATAAAAACCTATACCATCGATATAGAATGTTATAGAAAAGTCACGATACATCAAGATTTTTCTATTCTTTATACTCATCTTATTCTGTGTTTAACCTTTTGTGTTTCTTTTTTTTTTCAGAGCTGTAGGGTGGGGCTTACCCAACGCCTTTAATTTAAACATGGATTAATTTCTCAAAAGATAAATTTATTCGTAAAAGGCTGGTCCACTTCAAATAATCTCAACTTTGCGGTTTTAACGAATTACAAGAGAACAATTTTTTGCAACCATTGTTTTAGTTCATATTCTTTTTTTACGTTACGCGATGCGCTAGTTAATAACTGAACGCTTTATTCGTTCGCATTGAAACAATTTCATTGACTATCAACATCTACTTACTCTGGTAAACATTGAGTCATTTGGATCTCAGCGATAACACAAAGACTTACCCTAAATGATGTTCTGTCCTCCTGACTTGTCGGTAAAATAGTATAATGACTGCTTAAACTCCAAGACAATTTCCAGATGTTTAAACGCGGACGAAACGTCTTTGCGGGAACAAGGTTTTCTCAGTGGTGTGTTCTCGGGTCCAAACAAAAGAATTTCTCATCAACATGAACACTGTGCCGGACACGCTGTTAATCGTCGCTTCTTTCAAAAACTGTTTACGTTAAGAAATGTTTGCGCACGTTGTGATTTCGTCATTGAATGATTCTGTTGTCAAGTTGAACCTTGATTCAAGCAGGAAATTTAACGACGAATATAATTTCTACACGTAAAATTTACTTAAAATATGTCTCTCTCACAGGTGAAAAAATTCAGTACGAGGATACTTTATGACTAGTTCGCGACGTCAGCGTTCGAATCTTTGAAACTAAAATTGTTTCAACAGGAAGAAGTCAATAGACCATGAGCGAAAGATTAAAGAAGCGAGAAATTTTAAACGAAAATGACCGCGAGAAAGAACTTTTCTGCTCACGAATTAATTTCGCGCGCGGACTCGATCGGCGCTTTGAAGGCCATGTGGTTGTAGTGCTTACGAACCGATAAGGCGTTTAGCATATCTTTGTTTTGTGATAAGGCGCACAGGTGATTTAAATGACAGGTGGAGAATGGATGTGAATTAATCATTTTGACATTATCTTGATCTCAAGCGACTTGTAAACAATCATTTTCCTCAATGGTGCGCAGCCACTCAAAACGTATAAACCTAATTTTCGCGCGGCAAGATGTCCGCGTCTGTTTTGTGTTTTAGTCACGTAGACAGAACTTCTTCAAATAAGACTTTACATCGTTATTTCTCTTTTATTTCAAAACAGATAAATAAAAGAATTGTTTTGAAGATGTCCAACAGTTAGCTTGCAGGATGCTCGTGTGCCAGTATGAAGGGGACAAAATCGTGGATGTTTATATCAAACTAAAACAAAGACGAAGCGAATAGTATGACGCAAATGAAGTAAATGAAAAATAAAAGAAATTTATTCAGTAGAAACACATAGAAGAGTTTCTCGCTACTTCAATTAAAAATGATCAATAAAAAACACTTATAAAGCCCCAATTTCCTTCGTCATACCATCAAACTTCCGCTTGTATTATTCACTCTTTTTCGCTCGAACAAAATAAAACCGACAAATTGGAAATTATTTTTCTGTTATGATGACGCGCACGCGCAAGCGTTTTACTTTGACGCAACGCTGAACAATATCATTTCCTATCCCGTCAATATTCAGGATCTTGGAAGGACCACATACGCTTTTAACATTTGACCCAAATCGGTACAATATAATTTCTTTTCCCAGCAATATGTACTCAGTTTTATTGATTCTATTATAACTGTGATTTTTGTAATTTGTTTCTCTCTGTGCAGAAAAAGTTCTGTAAACTTGTATTGAACTTGTAAAAAAATGCATTTAGGTTAATTAATTTCAAAATCACTTCTCATATATTGAAAAATATACACATTACTAAGCTAAGGCCGAACCAACCGCAAAGTAGCGCGATTACAATCTTTAGTTATGAGTCATCAGCACACAACACATTTTCAATCTTGATAACTCGATGATCTTTGATAACAAGAAATTTAGCCGCCGCTAACGGGCACCGAAAGCACGGTAAATCCAGGTTTACTTTATTTGATTTCTCAGAAGCCCAGATGAACTCCAACTATTCGACAACTGGAATTAACAGATCTTTTTTCTTTTCTTAACGATTTAAGTTCAAACGTCAAATGTATCTTTCTCAGTTCACGAGCTAATTCTTGAAAAATCAGATCATTACGCGGGAAACCTGAGCGGGGAATAATTAGCCAGATTCTGCTTAGCAGCAGGGGCCATGTCAAGTTGAGCGTGCGCACGCGCACGGCGAGTACGACTCGTAATTGCAAGTGAATATCCCGTGATCTTTATGAAATATTGATAAACAAATGGTACCATGCAAAAGTACTGCCGAAGAGGTTTCATTTGAATGGTCACACCATAAGATTTCGTCAACAGACTCAAAAGTTAGAACTACACTACAGGGTTAAACTTTGTTAGTCGAAGTTTTCCGTTTTACAACAGTGTGAATACTGTTTTTACTCATAGCTGAATCTGTGTTAGTCATGGCTCTGCTTCTGTTTTGTTTATTCAGTGCATGTGGTGGATCACTTACGCTGCTCGCAGTCTGTGGTAAACTCCGCATACGTTGTCATTGATCGATCATTCTGAGCATCACGGGAACCAATAACTGCTTAAAAATGCGCAGCTTGAACTATGATAACACGAACTCGGGCAGACTAGAAATCCACTTTTTGTTCAAAGACTGAAAGAAATTGCCTAACAAATTCGATTAAATCAACAACTTAATCCTCTATTCAAAATTTTCCTCTATCGATATAATTGAATTTACGTTTTCTATAGGATCAGCAATTCAATATTAAAACTGGCCTTAGAGTCACTACACTGTAGAGCTACCAGGATCATCATCAATATGCCTCGTGAAAATTAAAGCCAAAAGTAGAAGTCCTTGAAAAGGCGAAGTGGGACTCTCTTTTTAAGTTGGATGGTTTAATATATAACATAGTCACCGACGTTACTCCACCGTGCATGGCAAATATCATTACCATAAACAGTCTATGAGTTATAACTTACGAGGCTGCCATAAGTTAATAGTTCCACGTTTTAATAGTTATATAATGAAAAATTCCATCTCACAAAGAGGCAAAGTTAGCAAAGGAACAGAAATTCACGAAAGGCAAATAAAATTAAAGTCGGCAACGTGGTGGAATTAAAACTGACAACTTCTGGAATTAAATTGTTTGTTCTGTATGACTGGCCGTATCCGACGGGTTTCTCGCTGAACAGAGTGTGTATCAACAAGGCTGGGCTTAAAAACATCCAAAACTCAGCCAGTAGCCTCAGCTTAATAATGAAAAACCCCCCTATCACTCCTGCAAAAAAAATGCAAGAAGACAGGGCTCGAAATTAACACTCGCAAACTCGCAAAATGCAAGTGGTTTTTGGAACTTGCGAGTCTGAAAAATATTCTCTAGCAACCTTTCGCGAGTAAGCATTTCTCTAATAAAAGTTGAAGAGAAAAAGTGAACGTTCTTGGAGAATTTTCTGGCAAAAATTCAGACATCATCGAATGTCATCTACGGGAGAAAATAAGCATGGTTTAAAACAGAACCTGTGCACACTTCATCTACGCATTCACATTTTGTTGGAATCAGCAACGTGACAGATGAGAATGAATTTCACGCTTTGTGAGCCACTTTTAATGTAGTTGTCTAAAATAACCGCTTTTTTCAAGAGACCCTCGACCCTCTAAGATTACCGGTAACGTGACAGACGATGATAACGTCTTTCCCGACAACCCCGGGCCGTTAAAGAAACAAAAGGACAACGCCGGCAACGAAGACTACAAAATTAACAGTATACTATTTAGGTATACTATTTTAGGTACCATATGTTCAGAGTCATCAAAGGGAAATGACTGCAAAAAATAGCTAATGACCTTACTAGTTTTGCAAGTAGAAAAAATCGTACTAGCAAAACTTTTCTAGTGGACTAAAAAATTAAGTTCGACCCCTGGAAGAATGCATGTTACACCCTAATATTCTCCTGTAAGTTAATGTTTAACTGACAGGAGATAAAAAGGAAATGATCTTAGGTCAAGGATGAACCCAGTAACAAGACTTCGGCCCAACATTCTCTATCTACTCTATCTAGAAAGTTCAAGTTCAAGTTCCCAAAGGAGATAAAAGGGGGCCGGGGAACGAGGTCGCTATCGGTTGGCCATGCGCAAGCATGCAACTTTCTGCTCCAAATAAGGTCAATGACTTGGGAAACGTTCGTGTCAATTTCAACGGGTTGAACAAGCCAGATGGTTTTGAGGCCGGCACTTAGCTCTGGTTTCTGTCTTCATGAATGAGAGTGGTAATGCATTTAATGTATAGTATAATGGCTTATTCCAGATCGAGATTGAGATCGTTTTTATAGAGCAGCTAAAAACTGGCGCGCGGACGAGCGGGAAAAACGAGAGGAGACTGGGGAGAGGCTCGCCTCGCTCTCTTTCGCGCCTATTCCCCTCCGTCAGCGCTCGCAATATTTTTCCTTCGCGCGCCACCCATCCTTCGCTCCGCACTGAACGCCTGTAACAGGCTTATAGTACAATAATCTTCAGAAGTTCCTTGAACCTATCATAGGCTCTAACATCTTCAAATGTCCTTTACATGCAATTCATTTGAGAGATGAGATCATCATCCATCGCAACAATGAAGCGTTGCAATTTTTGCCTACATTTTCAACCCTCGTCAATACTTAATTTAGTTAATAGCTCTTTCACTTAATGGCTTAATAACTTAATGAGCATTTCAAATTCTAAAATTGCAAGTTTCGCTTCCCTTTCTAAAACCACAAGCATCAACAAAGAGGACTGGAGGAGTTACTGTACCAACCCCCCCCCCCCCCCCCCTCCCCCCTGCCGTCTTAAAATTTTTAGTTTCAACAATGGTTTGTTTTTACTCCATGTTTGTAATCCCCAAATTTCAGTTTAGTTTTATACATTAATGAAATAGCAAACTGATTAAAAACTGGACTGCATCATTGTTTAAAACTTCAAAGTTGGTCTATCCAGTGTCTATCTATATTATAATCGTAAAGGTAAAAACGGCAAACTGATCCTTACAGCAAGAAGAAAAGATAGAGACAGAAGTGAAATAAAAAAAATAATAAACAGTTGAATATATTTCTGTTTATTATTATTTTATTTTTCTGTCTCTATCTTTTCTTCTTGCTGTAAGGATCAGTTTGCCGTTTTTACTTTACTATTTCAAGATCTCGAAGAGAAATAGCTACTATGTATCCGTAAGTGGTCCAATCTTCGGATTGTGTTCGGAACATATATCGGTTTTATTTCGGATTATCGGTTTTATACGATTCCAAACTCGATGAAACTCGATCACGTCGACGATAGCCGAGACTAATCTCGATGTTACCCGATTCATTTTCGTCGGCTCTCGTCAACGATCGACTACTTATCGATTGAGACGTTCCAGCGACGTGCTTTCTTTCCATGTGGTCGATGTACGATTACAGGTATTAAAGAGAATTTGTTTACAAAGTTTTGCTATTTTGCACCAGTAACCAGGCACAGCTTTCAAGCAATGTGCACGATGTTTTCTAGAAAAGACTTCTTTAGGTTGTTTGACGGTCTGCTCAGAATTTCCACCAGAAAAACCAACGCTGAACCGAGATGTTTGACTTCGTTGGGCGGCCATGATGGAGCGATTTGTGCAGCGAAACACCTCGAATTGGTCCATGTACATCATCTGGCGAACCCTTATACGGATTCGAGTAACTTCCTTCGGGGAACCAAATATTTCTTTCTGCAAGTCCTCTGGTACGCATTGTGTTTTGTTTTTTGATCAAAACCTCAAAACAGTTGTAAGCTTATGTCGAAGGTATTTGAATCCACATGGACACCAGTCAAACCAATTAGGGTAGGAATAGAACTGTACAAGTGGTAAGAAAACAGTTCCCATTAAGACCTGCTGCTGCTAAAACTATACATCGATCCATAGCTAGAGGATCAAGTTGTTTTGTTAAGTTAGTTTTCATAAAGCATCAAGTTGTTTTGGTTAAGTAATATTGTGGCAAATGTTAAATTATATTTCAAGTTAAACGAATGTATAGTTCCACATGTTGAAACTGAAAAGAGCTCTATCTCAGAAAAATACACTTCCGTTTGCTGTTAGGAGATTAATCTACACCCATAGATGATTTTAAATTGTTATTACCAAAGGCAAGAACTATTGTACCTTGTGTTAAAAATAAAATGTTCGCTTTTCATCTTGTGGTATTGAATCATTGACGTCATTCTCACTCACTCACTAGCTATGATGTAAATTTCCGTGTTAACATTTCACTTCCAGTGTTAACATTTCCAGTGTTACCTTATATTTGATCAAGGAAATGTTATACCAAGAGACTGAGAGACGAGAGAATCTGCGAGAAAAGGGTTCAGCACGAGGAAGCCTTTTGCTGCTCACTCGGCGTTGTCTCGTTCTCGTCAGTCTCGTTCTTGTCTCACCGACTGTGAATACTTATTTAGATTTAACGTATAACTTACATTGTACAACACGTTAATTACTTACAATAGAGAGCTACATCACTTGCATAACATAATTACTTACAATTTGTTTCTTATAATTATACTTGCATACATTATATTTTTTATAATTCAATACAATTTCAATAAAAATAACAAACATAAGCATTACAGTACAGTACAGTGCAAACAATTTTACAATAAAAAGACCAGGAATTAATTACAACTGAGTATTATGTTAAACCAATTTGCACTAAAACATAAATTGTACAACAACATTGCCTTGTGGCTAATAAGTTCTATGATTCATTTAACAAAAGAAAAAAATGATGAGAAGTCAATCTTTGTAGACGCTTTAAAGTGAGGTGAAATTGATATGCAGCAGTTCCACAGGCTCGATAGTCAATTTCAATCGATTATTTCCTACTTTCATTAGTTTTGCACTTCTGTATTTCCCACCGGTAACCTCATGTCCTCTCAGAGGCCTATTTTTAATTGGTCGAGAGACCAAAATAAGTTGCTTTCCATTTAAGTAGCCACATGCATTCCTCTGTCTATTTCTCTTTTTTCATTTCCATCCTACAGAAGTAGCTACGTGTAGTCCTTGACTACCTATTTTTACTGATCCAGGTCTACGATAGATCCGGTACTCTGCCAGAGTACCCGATCTATCGAAGACGGTCTTCATTGGTTTGTCAGTGTGGTTTTACCGTTATTATAGTTTTTGAATATATCATAATCCTTGGTTCCAAAAACATAGACCCAGGAAAATGTATCGAATGACCTTTTGCAACGGCCTCAAACATTTTACCAAGACACCTGGCAGGTCTGAGAGAATGATGACAGGACGACGTTAACCTCTGAGCATAATTCTCAGATATCCAGGATGTTTTTAGAAGTCAGATCAGACATCGTGAAAACATGTCAAATAACGCCCTTTGATTGGTAAATTTATATTGACATTTCAGTATAAATATCATGCTATAAAGACCACTTTGTTTCAAGCGTTCAGTCTGACAACCATGGTTTTGTTTTACCTTTTGATTAGTTATATTGACATTTCATTTTCTGATACCATGCTATAAAGACTTCTTTGTTTTAGGCGTTCAGTCTGGCAATGTTTTGTATAGTTTATGGTTCATCGTGATTCACAGAATAAAAACATCTACCCCTGCATATGCTTCATCAAACTGAATTTTGCTGGAGCAGCGTGTAAACGCCAGAAACTCGATAAATCAAAACATCACTTGGTCTTACACTGCCTACAGCCCAGCAAGTAATCCACCAAGTAATTTAATCTAAAACTCTCGTGATAAATGACAGCGAGCTTCTGAGGTCACGCTGTCGTGAACAAAATTCTTTAAATGTTTTTGCAATCATTCTCTATTAAAGTCAGACAACGTCAAAACATGTCAAAATAACGCTTTATGATTGGATTATAGAATCATAAGCCCGATCAAAATATCACACTTATGATCACGTACAAGGCTTTATTCAGACCTCATTAGTTGTTTTACTGGGGTGTGTTCACCTCCACGCCTGCCTCCAAACCACCTTCATCAGTTTTGTATGCCGTGCAAGTACACCTACACACGGATCCACTTGCTCAGTTTCTGTCTCAGAGGTCACGCTATCATGAACAAAATTCTTAGAAATCTAGAATATTTTTGCAATTATTCTTAGAAGACAGAAAACATCAAAACATGTCAAAATAACGCGTTATGATTGGTAAAAATCAAAAGCACGATATCAATACCATGCTAATCAAATGTAAATGATCTCAATTACAAGGCTTTATGCAAGACTCACTCGATAGTTGTTTTAAGGTGTGTTCACCTCCAAACTGCCTTTCTTGTTTTCTCCCCAACATCATGGATATCAAGACCTTACTAGATAATCTTCATGAAGAAGTATCCTGTTCTGTGTGTATGTGCAAGTACACTGATCCAAAGCTGTTGCCGTGCTTGCACAGCTTTTGCCTTCACTGTCTGAACGGGATTCAACGAACGAGTGCGTGTCGAGATAAAATTGCATGTCCGGAGTGCAGACAGGAATTCAGAGTCCCTGGAAATGGAAACCTAAGCGCCTTGCCGACAAACTTTCGCATTAACAGTTTACTCGATGTCTTGGCTATAAAGGAGTGTAATACAACCGGCGTGAAGTGTGGAAATTGCGACAAAAAAAGTGATCATAGCTTTTATTGCTTTCAATGCTCTTCGTTTTGGTGTGATGATTGTATCAGTCTGCATAATTGAAAATTAAACGAGACTTACCTGTAAGTCGAAGGTTGATTTGGATTCTATGAGTCATCAGCCGGGAGTGTAGGAGTTGTACGAGAGAGAGTGCAGCGCATGCGTCGAATCAGCCTTTAGAGTACTAAATAATGATCTCAATGACAAAAGCAGAAATACAGTAAATAGGGTGGGGACAAAATAACAATACCCTAAATCGGGAGGGCGTACAACTCCTACACTCCCGGCTGATGACTCATAGAATCCAAATCAACCTTCGACTTACAGGTAAGTCTCGTTTAATTTTCAATTCTATTTCGTCATCAGCCATGGTCGTTACGGAGTGGTACGAGATTTTAGAGCCGTCATTGAGACATTATTGCCCATGTAGTAGCGGGCGCCGTGGGAGCAAGAAACATAAAAACGTCACAATATGAGATATATACTGAAACATTGTTATTTGACATTAACATTGACAATACAGCATGTGAAAACCCTGGAGTATAACATGATTTACTGGTTTTCGCAAGAAAAATGTCATCAAACAGTTACTTTGTGGAAAAGGAATTCAGAATAGCTGCTCCGAAGTTGAACCCACACTCAGTAGGTTTGTGATAATACTGCTGGAAAGTTTTCTCGTTAGACCATCCAGCCGATAACATAATGTCTTTAATGCTAGCATTGTTATCAGCAAGATAGGAAGTAGATGCGGCTCTTGTGCTGTGACTTTTGAACTTTGAAACATCAATACCAGCAATAGCCAAGACGGATTTGCACCATCGAGCAATGGTATCCTTGCTAGCAGGTTTATGTGGTTTTACATGACTAAGCAGCAGTTGCTGAGAACCATTTCGAAACTGGTTGGTTCTCTTAATGTACTCGTTTAAATGAGTAAGTATACACAGCTTATCATCTGTTGGGTAAGGTAAAAAGATAAGGGGCGTGACATGTGTTCCCACACGAGTCTGCTTTACTTTGTCAGTTATCTTAAAAACACACTTAGTGCTAGACAGTTCCATGTTCTCCATTGTGAGATACTTAATTGTCTGACATCTCTGTCCGCTCAGGAGGCTCAAAAGGAATGCCAACTTCAAGGTGAGTTCTTTCAAATTTAGTTCCGACGCTGAGGGCCGCCCACGAAAGTAGGAGAACACAGCACCTACGTCCCATATTGATTTGTAACGTGGCAGAGCCGGACGGAGTTCAAAAAATGCCTTTCATGAAACGCTTGACAAGTGGCAATTGTCCAAACGGCACGGATATGTTGGGGTCTAATTGTAAGATGGAGGATAACATGCTCCTGGCAGTATTAATGGTGCTATATGAGGATCCCTTTTCATATAGCATTGCCAAGAAATCTACGGCCGTAGGTAGTGGCGGTGATAAAGGGTCACAGCGTTTCTGGTTGCAGTATTCGAGCCATTTCTGAAGGTACGTGTGGTACTATGATGTTGTACCTCCACGCCATGAGGCAGTGATGACGTCTATGGATCTGTGGGTAAAGCCAAGTTGTTGGAGTTGTTTCCGGATAACAGACAGATAAGAAGACTCATTTTGCTGTGAAGAAGATGGGTTATTTCTGGAGATTCCGGGAGACTCAGAAGGCTCTTGGACGGCGAGAGTGTGACTGGCGGACGAAGAAGGAGACCTGTGAGGATCGGATACCATGACTGGGTTGGCCACATTGGGACAACCAGGACTCCTATCGCTCGGTCCTGGTGAATCTTTTGGAGAACACGCAGGATGCAACTAAATGGTGGAAAGCAATAAAAGTTTTTCTCAGTCCAAGAAATAGTGAATGCATCAATAACAGAGGCCTCTGGATCAGGTCTGAATGAACAATACTTAGGGAATTGCCTGTTCAATCTCGATGCAAACAAATCGATTTCTGGTTTAAAATCTAGAGCATCAAGGGCCCTGCTCAATAATGTAGGGTTGATCATCCATTCAGTATCCTGAGAATGAAAATGTCTAGATTCCATGTCTGCCCTTACATTGTGAGAGCCAGGAATATGGGCTGCAGTGAGCCACGTAATGTTATGTAACATGCTAAACTCCCAAATTTGTACGGCAAGAGGATGACACTCAGCGCTATGGCATGTTCCCATGTTATTTATGACAGCGACAGCTGTAGTATTGTCAATCATCAGTTTAACATGTTTTCCAGAAAGAGAAGTTTGAAAACACTGCAAAGCAAACAGGGCTGCCATAAGTTCAAGGCAGTTTATATGCTTGCAAGCCTCTTTGGGTGACCATCTCCCCCCCCCGTTGAGGTTTCATTCATAACTGCACCCCAGCCCACCAGTGATGCATCAGAGAACAGTGTGACATCGACTGGAGGGGGATAGATAGGGTGAAAACTGTCATCTAAATTACCCAACCACCATTTCATTTCGGAGACTCCTTCCTCTGAAAGAGCCATAGTGGCTTCAAAATCTCCCTTAGAGTCTTTCAGGGCTTTAATTTTATCCATCTCTAGGTACCTATAATAAAGGGTCCCATATTGGACAGCTGGGAGGCTAGATACCAAATAGCCAATAAGTCTAGCAACGTCACGAATTCTAAGTGAGAAGGCATTGTGGATACTAAGCGTCAAAAGTTCTTTAATCTTGTGTATCTTATCATCAGTGAGGGTGACAACCATCTTTACTGAGTCAATAACAAAACCCAAAAGGACAATTCTTTGTTGTGGGATAAGTTCAGATTTTTCTGGATGAATTACTAGTCCAAGCCTGTCTAGCATTTGAATAGAGTCAATAATATTGAGGGTACACTTTTGATATGTACTGCCCTGCAAGTATAAATCATCAATGTAGCCACTGACAACGGTGATTCATCAACCTCAGATGAGACAGTGGTGGTTTCATCATTTTTGTGAATTTTCGAGGGCAAATGGATAGACCATTGGGGAAGACTGTATATTTATAAAGTGTTCCATTGTACATAAACTTTAGATATTTCTGAAAATCAGGGTGTATTCGGACACTATAATAAGCATCCTTCAAATCCAATGATGCCATCCAACAATTTGGAGTCACAAGCCCTAAAATGGTACGTATTGTTTCCATTTTGAAATGTGAATTCTTGATGAATGAGTTTAATTTCTTCAAGTTAAGAATAAGCCTCATTGTACCGTCCTTTTTAGGGACGGTAAAGATGGGTGATATAAATTCACCAGGCTCGTGGATGCATTGGACAATAACCCCTTTGTTTAGGAGGCTAGATATCTTCTTATCAACTAAGCTCTTATGATCTCTATTTATCGAGTTTGGGGGGTATGCCAGCTGATTTGGTGGTGATGAGATAAATTCAATACAGTCACCAGAGATAGTCTGGAGAATACTAACATCTGTAGTTAATTTCTCCCATTCATGTAGATAAAGAGATAACTGGCCCCCTTGAAAATGTGTGACCTTTGCACACAGATATGGGATTATGTAAGAATCGATGTATTCTGGCAAAATATTTACCTTTGTTTTGATGACATTCAGTTCTTGTTGGAATTCTTCTTGGTTGGGAAGCGAGTGTGTTGTTGTTGATTGGTTCTGGGGGGAAAGGGATTCCCCCCTTTGCTCCCCAAAAAAGGCTTGTTGTTATAGTGACCTTTATATTGGCTAGTGTAGCGGTTCTTTTGATAAGTACTCCCTCGGTGAGTGTTAGGTGTCACCTTATGCATGATTTTATTTGTCGTCGTGAGCTCCTGCAAGGTTTTGGGGAGATCCTCACCGAATAAAAGTTTCCCTGGCTTTAAGGTTCTAGAACAGGCCGGTTTGAATTCTTGGTTTAGGAATGGCCGTATAGCATCCCTTCGTTTGAAAGAGAGCTCTTTATGAACATGTCCGATTAAGGCAACAGAATCGGTCAGTCTAGGGATAATTTGTCTATAATTTGGGGATGTTTTCTTTTCCCTGTGGCTGAGCAAATCGTCTACTGTGACGATGACAGCACTAGACACCTTTAGTAGGGCGTCTTGTAGTACGGACATTCGAATGTCCGACCGTTTGGAATTTGCAGTCAGATTTCCCCATATCTCAGGGTTCACCTTGGGTACAGATAACTCTGTACAATTGACAGGTATCTTGTACTTCTGGAGTATTTCTTTGCGTTTGTCAACACTATATTCCGTCTGAAACTTATCATTGACAAGTTTTGATAATTTTTCAGATACCGGAGGTCCGGTTTCATCCGAAGAACTCAGAGATGTGGTAATTTGAGTCAGTAACTCATCATTATTTAACTCATCCTCTGGCTCTGATTGCTCATCGATAAGGCTGCCATTGCCAAATAAACTGAGCGCATCGTCATCATTTTCATCTGAAATTGAGACGTGTGCTTCATCTGAAGCGTTTCTATCGTGTACTTCTTCTGAAGTATTCGTTTTTGCTTTCTCTGAAGCAGATTCATTGACAGGGTGGTCAAGTTTCTTTCGTTTTGCGGTCGAGTCCGCCTGCCAACCTGATCGAGACTTGCGTTTTTGCTCAACAAGCTCACACAACAATGTGTTAGAGGAGTTCATACTATCTTGTATGGAATTAAGGACCGAAAGCATAGTCTTAGTAGTGCTCTGGTCCGGTTCAGTGCTTGCACCAGTCTTAATGGTGCTCTGGCCCGTTTCAGTTCTTGCCAGCTGCTCGTTTAGAGCGCCGTGACCTTCGGCGGCCATGCTTTTCACTACCTGAAAAAAGAGCGGGAAAACGTAAAACGGAAAAAACAACAATTCAGGGCGATAAATCACACTTAGCTTTCCGCAGGTAGCGACACAGTGTGATATACCAGTGAGCTGAAGGTATTCTGGTAGGTTTCTTCGTTCGTGAACGCCAAAAAACAGAAACGAAACACGCTAAAACCATAAACTTCGGCCTTCTTCAACGCAAGGACCACACAACTGATTCGACGCATGCGCTGCACTCTCTCTCGTACCACTCCGTAACGACCATGGCTGATGACGAAATAGAATGGCATCAGGGCCAACAAAGAACATCATGCGTTGGCACTGAAAGACTTTCACGATCAAGACTTTGAAAACATTTTAAAGCGACCCGCGTTTTGTGGAAATCCAGGCCATGAAAAGAAGGAATTGGAGTTCTTTTGTAAGAGCTGCGAAGTTGCCATTTGCTATTCTTGTGTCGCAACACTTCATGACGGTCATGCTAAGATGCTTTTGGACGAGGCTACAATGAACGCAAGTTACATGTCATGACTGCGATTGAATCTCAGAAACAAAGAGTGCTTCAGAAGAAAGACAAAATCGCTAAAATGCAAGGTAACTGTTTAAATATTCATGCGAAAGTCGACAAGGTGAAAAGAGAAGCACAGACGTTTGTTGACAATATGATCGCTGCCATGGAAGCGAAAAAGCAGGAAATTTTTAATGACGTAGAAAAGAAAGCGAAAGAATCCCTCGAGAGCCTGGAAATTCAACAATGCGAGGCTGAAAATGAAGTAAAACTGATCGAAACAGCAATCGAAAAAACTGAAACACTTTTAAAACGAAGTACAAATGCCGAGATTGTAAAGTTAGACAAAAGCACAATCTTCCAAGAAGGAGTCTGCAATGATGGAGAACAAGTTGACTGTGACCTTGAACGTCGTCAATTTGTTTTCGTAGAAAACGAAACGTTGATGGACAAAGCAAACTCTGAAGGGATTGGATCTTTCAGAAGTTTTCTCAGCAAGACTAAAGTACAACAATCAAGCGCTGAAGGAAAAGGAACCAGTGAAGTAACTGTTGGACTTGAAGGACAGATTGTTGTGACAACAAGAACTGCCGAAAGAGAACAATGTTATGAAGAACGTGACTATGTAACAGTGGAAATCAGAAATCGTCAAGGCCATGACTGTGCGACAAAAGCGCAAGTCCAAGATAACAAAGATGGCACATACAAGATCAGCTACTTTGCCAAGGAAACTGGAACATGCGAGGCATCAGTGAAGGTAAATGGAGAACATGTTCGTGGCAGTCCTTTTGAGGTTCAAGTCAGACCCAGACAGTTCAGACCCGTGTTATCTTTCGGAGGAAAAGGTTCGTCTGTTGGAATGTTTAACAATCCTTGGGGGGTGGCAGTCAATGAACAAAATGAAATAATGGTGACTGATACGAAAAACAATACAGTTAAGGTTTTTAGTAGTGATGGATGCTACTTAAGATCGTTTGGCAGCAATGGTGATCAAAACAGAGAATTTGACCGGCCTGCTGGAATTGTTTTTCATAATGATAAAGTTATTGTGGTGGATCGTGGTAACCAACGAGTTCAAATGTTAAATGCGCAGGGTAAATTTCTCAGTCAGTTCGGTGAAGAAGGAAGCGGTGATCATCAGTTTAACGGTCCTCTTGGTTTATCTATTGACAGTGACGATAATGTAATTGTCGCTGATCCACGTAACAAATCAATTAAGATTTTTTCTACCTGTGGCCAGTTTTTACTAAAATTGGCACAGCGGGCTCTCTCAACTTTCCCTTTCACTGTATTCAACAGGATAACTATTTTATTGTGTCAGACGGCGATGATCACTGTGTGAAAGTGTTTAATAAAGAGGGAACATTTCTGTATAAATTTGGTAATAAGGGGGATAGGGACGGGGAATTCAATTCACCTTGTTGCTTATCAGTAAACAAAGCAGGACATCTGATGGTCTGTGATGCAACGAATAACAGAGTTCAGGTGTTTGAATTAAATGGAAAATTTGTAACAAAGTTTGGAAGTTATGGTAGCCGGAAAGGAGAATTTGATAGACCAATCTCTACAGCAGTTCTTAGTGATGGTAAAATAGTTGTGTCAGATTTATTTAACGATTGCATCCAGGTATTTGAGTAAAAAACACGTACTAAAATAATAAAATATAAATAAAATTTTTTGCCACCAATAAAAATATTAAACTTAGATGGCTTGCAAAGTTCAATATCATATGTTCTAAATCATTAGATCTGTTAGTTTTACTTGTCACATTTAGGTAGGTAGCTTAACAGAGAAACAAGTTGGCTTGAGTGGCTTTTTTAAAAACAATTATATCTTTAATATATCATTTAAGCACCTTTACATTTTGAGACCCCTAATAAACCGTAAACTTTATTTCTGTAAATAGTGATGTGAATGAATTGTAACTTATTCCTTCAAATCTTGTTTGATGTACGTTTATGTTTCAGATATGATAACGAATCAAAGTATCAGTTTA
The DNA here is from genome assembly GCA_022457155.1 of Cladopsammia gracilis. Classification (NCBI taxonomy): domain Eukaryota; kingdom Metazoa; phylum Cnidaria; class Anthozoa; order Scleractinia; family Dendrophylliidae; genus Cladopsammia; species Cladopsammia gracilis. Next base: position 447,266 of record JAJGOT010000061.1, on the reverse strand, counting down.
TATAGTAAGACTGATTTATATATTAAAAATAATAACGTGGGGAAACAATGTTTCAAGTACTAGTCCTTCTGGTCAGGGCATTTCCAATATAGTTAAGAAAATGGAAAATGCGTCCAAGCACACTGAACTATTTTCTTTGCGAGTCTCAAACTCGTCTTTCGTTTGATTCCTGGTTAATGTCATTATTCCTTTTATTACAAAAAATACTTTTGCGAATAATAACTTCCAACAAAAGCGCGGTACGCTAAGCAGAAACAAAATAAGGTAAGGGAAGTGGGGGGGGGGGGGGGGGGGTGAGGCTATACAAGATACCACCTATCTGATGAGCCTAATGGCCAAAATCTATTTGAGTGCATGAAGATCGGAATTCCAGCAAAACGGCACGGGAACTCTTTCTCAGTTTCTATTCCTGACAGAGTGGGGGGTGGGGGCTAAAACAACAAGACACCATCTTTGTAGATGGGGAGGGGGTACATAAAGAGACCACCAGTCTTTTCAGTATAAAACGTCGGGTCCTCCATTTCCCTAACAACTCCAAGTTGGCATTATTTGGCGGACACTCCCTCATAACATCTAAATCCAGTTCCTTCAGAATAAAGGATGAAATCGTGGGATGAAATCGTGGAGTCAATTGGAGTCAATTAGGTTTTTGAGAAAGTTTATGCCTTAAATGACTGGAATTGGGTATTATTTGGCTTTTGAATCGATCCAACCAATTTAAAATATGCATTACCGATGACTATAAACAGACATGGACGACAACAGTCAAACTACACCACTATAATATTTTTCAACGGGTCCAATCCACTTTAAGAAAAACATTTCCTGGCACATTATTAATAGAGGAATAAGGTACGTATTGTTTTATTTCCAAGCCTTTACATTAAAGCGAGGAAATCCATGTATAACTTTGACTAAAATACGTGCGTTCTTCGGTTCCACCGGAAGTCGTTCACCCGAATTTTACCCAAAGCACGCTGGGAAGATGGTAATATCCTCCTTTCTGCAGAATAAATAAAGAAAATTTTGTCTAAACGACTTCCGGACTAGTTCCTGTTCGTGATAAATTGAAAGAACCTCGACTACGAGTTGTATGAATGCTATACACACTGAAGACAGCACGTGCTGGATCGAACAAGCGCATCAGTTGGTAAAAGGCATTCTACAAAGCAACGATAAAATCCAGCGATATACAAAGCAACGATAAAATCCAGCGATATACAAAGCAACGCGAAACAAAAAGCTTGGAGAAAATGACGAAAATCGCTGTGCAGACATAGCCGCACCACACAGGATTGACCCCAGTAGAAATGGATGACATGTGCTATCCAGCAGGGGTAGGAACCTTAATTCTTAAGGCAAATGCAAGGTATCGATACAACGCGGATCAGCTAACAACTGACTATAAAGTTTAATCTACAACGTACAAAGCTATGGAAGTTTTTGACCTTGAGAACTTGAGTGCACAGTAGCACTCGATAAATAGCTGAATGCGCCATAAAAGACCTACAGAAAATAAAGGTCGCGTTCCATGTAACTATATTTTACTGATCAGGCAGTACAATCTCATAAAAAAAAAACATCCCGGAAAAAATAGCATCATTTCAGTCTGTGACTTCTACACTCTCATTTTGTCTCATTTCCAGTGTTTTTCATATTTCGTTAGCCTGTTCCAGGCTCCCAGATAGTGTGGAACGCGCGAATTAAAAAACAAAAGAGAAAAAAATCACTGGAGCGGAGCCTGGAACAGGCTAATATTTCGTGCTCTAACGTTGACATACACTGCTTCTGTGATTGGTCACTGAGCCAATTGAGCGGCAAGTGTTGAAGGAAAAGGAAAAGGAACCAGTGAAATAACTGTTGGACTTGAAGGACAGATTGCTGTGACAACAAGAACTGCCGACAGAGACCAATGTTATGAAGAACGTGACCATGTAACAGTGGAAATCAGAAATCGTCAAGGCCACAACTGTGCGACAAAAGCGCAAGTCCAAGATAACAAAGATGGCACATACAAGATCAGCCACTTTGCCAAGGAAACTGGAACATGCGAGGCATCAGTGAAGGTAAATGGAGAACATGTTCGTGACAGTCCTTTTGAGATTCAAGTCAGACCCGGACAGTTCAGACCCGTATTATTCGTTTGTTGGAATGTTTAATGACCCCTGGGGGGTGGCAGTGAATGCACGAAATGAAATACATGTAGCAGTGAGTGATAGATTTGATCATAGGGTGCAGGTTTTCGGTAGCGATGGGTCCTACTTAAGATCTTTTGGCAGCGAAGGTGACCAAAAGGGAGAGTTTAATAAACCTACAGGGATTGCTTTTCATAATGATAACATTATAGTGGTGGATCGTACCGATCACCGAGTTCAAATTGTAAGCGCACAGGGTGAGTTTTTCAGCCAGTTTGGCGGCAAAGGAAATCTTGATCACCAGCTTAATCTTCCTCTTGGTTTATCTATTGACAGTGACGATAATATTATTGTTGCTGATCCACGTAACAAATCAATTAAGATATTTTCTTCTAGGGGCCAGTTTTTACGTCAAATTGGCACAGCTGGCTCTTTCAACTTTCCCATTCACTGTATTCAACAGGATAACTATTTTATAGTGTCAGACGCTTATGATCACTGTGTGAAAGTGTTTAATAAGGAGGGAACATTTCTGTATAAGTTTGGTAATAAGGGGGATGGGGACGGACAGTTTAAAGGACCATTGTTGTTTAGCAGTCAACAAAGCAGGACATCTGATGGTCTGCGATTCACTGAATCACAGAGTTCAGGTGTTTGAATTAAATGGAAAATTTGTAACAAAGTTTGGAAGTTATGGTAGTGGGAAAGGAGAATTATATAAACCAGTCTCTACAGCAGTTCTTAGTGATGGTAAACTAGTTGTGTCTGACTTAGGTAACCATCGTATCTAAAAATATGTAATTGTAAATAATTATATAAATAAAATTTTTGCCAGCGTATATAAAAAAAGTAAAGTTAGATGGCTTGCAAAGTTCAATATCATACTTTAATTGTCACATTTAGGTATTAGCTTAACAGAGAAGCAAGTTGCCTTGAGTGGCTGTAACAATTATATCTTTAATATATCATTAAAGCACCTTTACATTTCGAGACCCTTAATAAATCGTAAACTTAATTTCTGTTAATAAATGGTGATGTGAATAAATTATAACTTATTACCTCAAATCTTGTTTGATGTTTATGTTTATGTGTTTCATGACAACGAATCAAAGTATCAGTTTACATAATGAAACTGAATTATATATAATTAATAACGTTGGGTAACAATGTTTCAAGTACTACAACCAAAGACAAAAGTGTTGGGAAGCTTCCTTGTTTTCCTCACCCCTCCCCCCTCGTCCCCCCTCTTTCAAAGTTGCTGTTAACGCAAATACTTAACTTACACTGTCTTTTGTATAGACGTCTTCATCATTGGATTTGGGGGAGAGGGGAGCTATAAAAAGCGTTGTGCGCGCCTTTAATTGAGCTGAAACCCAAAGGTGGTGTCATTTTTTAGCGTTTTACAAGCCTTCCCAACTAATTTTGTCTTGGGTTGTAGTCCTTCTGGTCAGGGCATTTGCAATCAGTGAAGAAAATGAAAATTGCGTCCAAGTATACTGAACTATTTTCATTTGCGAGTCTCAAACTCGTCTTTTGTTCAGTTCCCGGTTAATGTCACTGTTCCTTAATTACAAAAAGTACTCTGCAAATAATAACTTCCAACAAAAGCGCGGTACGCTTAGCAAAAACAAAATAAGGGAAGTGGTCATAATAAGTTATACTCGACGAGGACCCACCTTTGTGTAGGGGGGGGGGGGGGGCTATGCAAGATACCACCCATCTCATGAGCCTAATGGGAAAATCTTTTTGAGTGCAGGAAGATTGCATTGCTAACAAAACAGCACAGGAAGGTTTGAATCACTTTTCTCAGTTTCTACTTCTGACAGAGTGGGGGTAAGGAGGGAGGGGGCTATAATAACAAGACACCATCTTTGTAGGTGGGAGAAGGTGGATACATAAAGAGGCCACCAGTCTTTTCAGTGTAAAACGGTGGGTCCTCCATTTCCTAACAACTCCGAGTATGCATTGGCGAACACTCATGCGATAAGTTTTGTCTGAACGACTTCCGGTCAGCGAAAGCCTGCCTCCACGCAGGCTGACAATGAAGTGAAAACCGCTCTATCACTTTGGTTTTGGTTTCAAGGCTGATTGATGCAGCTATATATTGAAGAATAACTTAGGCAAACACAAAAAAAACAAGCGTAACTATTTTTCTATCGTTCGGTTCATTAAAATAACGGAACTTCTACGGATTCAGAGGTGAAAGGTTTGCCTATAAAAGCACTAACTTTATAAATAAAATAATAAAATAAATTTATGCATTTGTATAGCGCAAATTCTATATACATATTCAAATGCGCTTCACAATCAATCAGACCCACCCCACCCATGAACAAGTACTGACACTGAGGGTGGTCACAGCCAGGGTTTGTTACGTCCTCAGTGGTTCTTTTACGTCCCCATGGGAGACGGGACCGCCATTTCTACGTGGTCATCCGAGCCACGTGAAAGTCTAACCATTTGCCGATGTCATAGCAAAGGCAGCACCTTCATCCTCAGTTATTTTAAGACCCTGAGTGTTGGTCCGGCCGGGGTTCGAACCCGAGACCTCCCGCTCTGCAGACCGGTGCTCTATCAACTGAGCTAACCAGGAGGCGGAACTTTATTTCATTTCTTCAATACAAAACGCTCCACAAAAAATATATAGATTAAAAATATCATTGCTATAGTTTTCATTTCCCCGATAATTAGTACTGTAAAATCAGTAAAATACTGTCCGCCCATAGTTACTGATTCACGCATTCCGTTAAACATATGGCTAAATAAAATGCCCTTGTAATCTAATATTGTCATCATTTACATTTAGAATTTTGTATTTTAGTTTCCATTTTGACTCTAAGTCGTATGGGCGAGTAGCACAAGCAACAACACAACTCGATCAATAAAAGTGCTACTTATCATGTACAAAGTTAAAATCTAATAAACTTCACTTCGCATTACTATTCACATGAAGGTTACAAGCTTCCCCTAATGATAAAATATATCTTTAAAACATGAGTTACACGTACACAAACAGCTGGTTAAAGAATCGCTTTTTTCCTATTGTGCTACGGAGTGAAACCTAGGCTGGTTTTCACTAGCGACGCAAATACAAGTATAAACGAAAACACAAGAGCAAAGATCAAAACGTTTTCCTTGTGATGCGCTAACGTTTGTACCACTTTCGTTTTCACTTAGCTCGACGCAAATCTTTGAACTTGTTCTTGCTTCCGCTGCGTCTAAAACCCAGGATTTGTGATGGACTTTGCATTCTTTAATAATGCGATCACTGACCTTTTTTTATATACCAATCGAAGTTTTTACACAACAGGTTAAAAACAAATGCTTCTACAGTTGGACAATAAAGCGTCTTCAAAGCCTAATGATTTATAATTTCAGCTTGGGTGTTTGCAAAATCACCCAAGTTGATTGCGTAATGATTAACGAATCCAAGTTGAAATTTTAGTAGTCCATTTTCCTTTACAGATAAGTGTTCTTCCTGTGAGAAACCATGGATTCGTCGCTGTCTCCCGTTCTGGCCATCGATTCAGACCATCTTCGTTTTCCGCTCGGATCCTCGACATTAAACACCACATGACCAACATCAACCTCATTGGTCGTTTTATTGTTGTCAACACGGCCATAAGGCACATTCGTGATAAACGACATCCCCTGCAAACAGGTCTTTAGGATTACGCTCTGCGTTTGCATGATAAATGACATCTTTACATTGGAAATTCGGTGGAACACTACCATCTTTAGGGAACGGCTTATGTTTTAGGAAGTCTTCGTTTAGAAACGTGCGAGAGCCGCTGACATTGGGACTCGCGCTCTTCCCACCTCATTTAAATAGCCTTTCTGGAAGTGCGCAGCTGGTTTCACCGCTGTGAGTTCGATGCCATGGGGCGTTGGCTCCTTGGACGCAGGCGGGTTAAGTTGTCTCTGATTATCAAGGCTAAGAGAATGACCAGAGCAGCAACGCACACTAGTATCATCAGGGAAGCAAGCTTTGCGGGGTCTAAAGACATCCCTTCGTCGCTTACTGTGCTAACAAACAAAGGAGAATAAAAGTCAATAACATAACAACGAAGACAACAACTTCACTATAGTATTTAAGCCATAACTAAGCAAGAGTATTTTTTTTTTTGTATTTTATTTATTTTTGTCTATATTACATTTGTAAGAAAACTAACATTTAAACACATTTACACAATCTAAGTACATGAAAGAGAAAGAAACTAAAAACACAAAAATGACAAATGTACGAAAAAACTGCTTAAAGTAGTATAATTTATAATTAAAGCGGCTTGAGTTGAGATAAAAAATGATATATTTGGTGACAAAAATCTAAGAAGAAATAAGAGCGATTAAGGGCTCCCAAGCGTAGTAAGAGTAGTTGATGAGCCTGTGGATGAATTTCTCAAGTGTGACCATTTAAGGTACAGCTCACAACAGTTTATAGTAATTTACAATGCAATAAACTTTATTTAACGTCAATGGACTAAAACGACCACTCTTTATCAAACAACTGCCCAGTCATTGTTGAACAACTTATGGTCATCGTCGTGACATAACCGAGTTAAGTTTACTATAGTAACATTATAACCTGTTTAAAACACGCACCCTTAATTTTAGCTTGAAGTGCTTACAACTAATAGGTGGCCGTCAATTTAAGTTATTATCGAGTTGTGTAATCATGTTAAGATACAACCTTTTGCCAAGACAATTCTGGGCCACCTTAAATGAAAGCTGTTAACGCTTTCACTCCCAAAGTCAATAGGGATACATGTAATGTAGCCGCGTACTCTCGATTCTGTCAATGAAATCCTATGGTGTGACCATTCAAATGAAACCTCTTCAGTAGTACTTTTGCATGGTACCATTTGTTCTAACTTTTGAGTCTGTGGATGAAATCCTATGGTGTGACCATTCAAATGAAACCTCTTCAGCAGTACTTTTGCATGGTACCATTTGTTCTAACTTTTGAGTCTGTGGATGAAATCCTATGGTGTGACCATTCAAATGAAACCTCTTCAGCAGTACTTTTGCATGGTACCATTTGTCTTAACTTTTGAGTCTGTGGACGAAATCTTATGGTGCGACCATTCAAATGAAACCTCTTCAGCAGTACTTTTGCATGGTACCATTTGTTCTAACTTTTGAGTATGTGGATGAAATCCTATGGTGTGACCATTCAAATGAAACCTCTTCAGCAGTACTTTTGCATGGTACCATTTGTTCTAACATTTGAGTCTGTTGACGAAATCCTATGGTGTGACCATTCAAATGAAACCTCTTCAGCAGTACTTTTGCATGGTACCATTTGTTCTAACTTTTGAGTCTGTTGATGAAATCCTAAAGTGTGACCATCCAAATGAAACCTATTCGACAGTACTTTTACATGGTACCCGATGATTTGTTTTTCAGTATTTTACAAGAAAATGAAATTTGGGATTATATGAATTCTTATCTTTGGCAGTCTTGTGAGTTAAAGGGGTAAGCAGTGCTTTCAGTTATCGAGACCACTCTCTTACCACTGAGCTCCCAACAAATGCTGAATAGTGGTTTGAGTGCTTTTGCTACTTTGGGCAAACGTTCGCTAAATTGATCAGCAAGAGTTTGGTCCTTACAAAATAGAAATGTCACGACAGTTTAGATCAGCATACAGTATGTTCAATTTATTTGCAAGCAGTTTACAGCTGTTTTTTTTTTCGCAGCAAAAGAGTCTATCGTCATTTTTATTTTGACTGAGCGATGGAACCTATATAGTTTTACCTGTTTCCCTTGTAACCTTCGCGTGATACTAAATGGATCGCGTGAGAAATAATCGACCGAATGATGACTATTTATAATGTCGTATTATTCGTCGCACTCTAGCCAAACTCTTTCGCTAATTCTGAGAGCATTACCCAGGCACTACACCGATTTAATTATTTCGTCATTTTTTTTAAGGCGGGGCGTTTTTTTGAAACATTTTATTGTTATGCCGAACGAAATTTTCAGTTCAATTAGAAATGTCCACCGCTAGACTTGAACACGCGATTGAACTCGGCAAACTAAAATAGCGAGCTATGGTTAATTTAAAACTTTTTCCTTCTAAATCCTCGTTTCACGTCAAATGCAAAGCTGCAAGCTATTAGGGACGGACCATTATTTTTTGACGGGGGGGGGGGGGGTTGGAAAATTTTCACATGCTAGCATTTTATTATATGCAAACAATTTATTTTGCTTGCATACAATTTATTTCAGTGTTTATAGCCTCTGCAAACAATTTATTTCAAAATTTTCCAACCCCGCTCCCCCCGTCAAAAAAATAATGGTCCGTCCCTTAGTTTGTGAGTAAAATCCCTATGCGTGACCGGACCGTTGAATTGCGTACAAGAGGCGGCTGAGGAGGTGCTACGTGCTACGTGCTACGTGCTGTGTGTTTTTCAAGGTATCCCAACATGCACTTCAGCATTCTAAATATCATCAGCCCGCAGACACACCAACTGCATCGAAACTGTACATGTAGTTGTTTTACGGGTATTTTCCCGCGTCTGTTACCGTCCGGTTATACGTTTCCCTGCGCTTGGCAACGGTTGAAGCGTTTCTCTGCGCCTGATAATGGTTGAATATTTTCGCCGCGCTTGGGACCGCGGTTTTATTTATCCCGCGCTTTGCACCGGTAGTGTAAGAAACTAATTATGTCATAATTACACGTGGCGGGAAAAATCGCCTCACGTGACCGAAGAGAGTTAAGAATTATTGAGAACCGAAAGGTGATGTTGACACTGTTTAGAGTACGGATTATCGAAACGTTCGGTAAAATAGTTGAAGAACATCGAGTGTAGAACGAGTATTGACATTTAATCTAGCGAACAAGTGTAGAAATAAGTTACAGAATACAGTTTCAAGAATAAACCGTCGATAAAATAACAACAGGTAGCATGTTTCTAGGTAAATCGCCACGTAAAGAGATTCAAAAGCTGACGTTTCGAGCGCTATCCCTTCGTCAGTAGTAGTAGACTCGAGTAGACGTCTGTAGAACAGAACATTATCTCACCTGCTACACAGCCGGACTATTCATCATCCATCGCAACAATGAAGATCAATGAAGCGTTGCAATTTTTGCACACATTTTTCTACCTTCCTCAATACTTAGATTTAGTTAATAGCTCTTTCACTTAATGGCTTAATAACTTAATGAGCGTTTCAGATTCTAAAAATGCAAGTTTAATCGCTTCCCTTTCTAAAACCACAAGCATCAAAAAAGAGGAGGTGAGGAGTTACTAGGAATATTGCTACTCCCCCCTGGATGGGATGCTAGTCCATCGCAGGGTTACCCCCAGCATTTTGTCGCCGGTACCCATTTATACACCTGGGTGGAGAGAGACAGTGTGGAGTAAAGTTTCTTGTCCAAGGAAACAACACGACGATAGAGACCAGGCTTCGAACCACCGACCTTCAGGTTGAAAGTCCGACGCGCTAACCACTAGACCACCGTGTCTCCACAAAAAAAAAAAAAAAAAAAAAAAAAACGGAACGGCCAATATTTCGACTAGTAGAACTAGTCTTCCCTTTATAAAGGAGATTCGGATATTTATCGTACTGTTGTGTGGTCCTCTGAATTTATATCATGTTTTCATTGTTTAAAACTTTAAGGTTGATCTATCTTATCATAATCCTTGGATCAAAGACGCAGGAAAATGTATTTGCAAAGCCTCAAACATGAGGATGATGACAGGACGAGGTTAACCTCTTGAGCATAATTCCTAGAAATCCAGGATGTCTTTTGCCTTCTGTTTTTTAGAAGTCAGCTCAGACATCGTGAAAACATGTCAAATAACGCCTTTTGATTGGTTAATATTGACATTTCAGTATACATATCATGTTATAAAGACCTCTTTGTTTCAAGCGTTCAGTCTGGCAACGTTTTGTATGGTAATTCGCAGAATAAAGACATCTACCCCAGCATATGCCACAACAAACTGAATTTTTTTTCTTGAGCAGCGTGTAAACACGATAAATCAAAACATAAAACATAAAACTCTCGTGGTCATCTGAGGTCACGCTATCGTGAACAAAATTTTTAGAAATCTAGAATGTTTTTGCAATCATTCTCTATTTATATGTAAAAGTCAGACAACAAAACATGTCAAAATAACGCTTTATGATTGGTTTATATAATCATAAGCCCGATAAAAATATCATGCTTATATACGGAGCCCGCTAAGTACTTTTAAGACGTCAATAGTTGTTTTATTGAGGTGTGTTCACCTCCAAACGTCCTTCATCAGTTTTCTCCCCTTCACCATATACATGCTGCAATCTTCATAAAGAAGTATTCTGTTCTGTGTGTGTGCCGTGCAAGTAACTGTGCAAGTACCCTGATCCAAAGCAGTTACCATGCTTGCACAGTTTCTGTCTCTGAGGTCACGCTATCATGAACAAAATTCTTAGAATATTTTTGCAATCATTCTTAGAAGACAGAAAACATCAAAACATGTCAAAATAACGCGTTATGATTGGCATATATCAAAAGCACGATATTAATACCATGCTAATGTAAATGATCTCAGTTACAAGGCTTAAAGACTCGCTCGATAGTTGTTTAAAGGTGTGTTCAACTCCAAACTGCCTTTTTTGTTTTCTCCCCTACATCATGGATATCAAGACCTTACTAGATAATCTTCATGAAGAAGTATCCTGTTCTGTGTGTATGTGCAAGTACACTGATCCAAAGCAGTTACCGTGCTTGCACAGCTTTTGCCTTCACTGTCTGAACGGGATTCAACGAACGAGCGCAAGTCGACATAAAATTGCATGTCCGGAGTGCAGACAGGAATTCAGAGTCCCTGGAAATGGAAACCTTAGCGCTTTACCGACAAACTTTCGCATTAACAGTTTACTCGATGTATTGGCTATAAAGGAGTGCAATACAACCGGCGTGAAGTGTGGAAATTGCGACAGAAAAAGTGATCACAGCTTTTATTGCTTTCAATGCTCAGCATTTTGGTGTGATGATTGTATCAGTCTTCATAATGGCATCAAGGCGAACAAAGAACATCATGCGTTGGCGCTGAAAGACTTTAAGGATCAAGACTTTGAGAACATTCTAAAGCGACCAGCGTTTTGTGGAAAGCCAGGCCATGAAAAGAAGGAATTGGAGTTCTTTTGTAAGAGCTGCGAAGTTGCCATTTGCTATTCTTGTGTCACAATACTTCATGATGGTCATGCTAAGATGTTTTTGGACGAGGCTGCAAATGAACGCAAATTACATGTAATGGCAGCAATTAAAACACAGAAAGACAGAGTGCTTCAGAAGAAACACAAAATCGCTAAAATGCAAGGTAACTGTTTAAACATTCAAGCAAAAGTCGACAGCGTGAAGAAAGAGACACAGACGTTTGTTGACAATATGATTGGTGCCATGGAAGCGAAAAAGCAGGAAATTTTTAATGAGGTAGAAAAGAAAGCGAAAGAATCCCTCGAGAGCCTGGAAATTCAACAATGCGAGGCTGAAAAAGAAGTGAAACTGATCGAGACAACAATCGAAAAAACTGAAACACTTTTAAAACGAAGTACAAATGCTGAGATTGTAAAGTTAGACAAAAACACAATCTTCCAAGATGGGGTCTGCAATGTTGGAGAACAAGTTGACTGTGACCTTGAAGAAGGTCGTCAATTTATTTTCGTAGAAAACGATACGTTACTGGACAAAGCAAACTATGAAGGAATTGGATCTTTCAGAAGTTTTCTCAGCAAGACTAAAGCGCAACAATCAAGTGCTGAAGGAAAAGGAACCAGTGAAGTAACTGTTGGACTTGAAGGACAGATTGTTGTGACAACAAGAACTGCCGACAGAGAACAATGTTACGAAGAACGTGACTATGTAACAGTGGAAGTCGGAAATCGTCAAGGCCATGACTGTTGGACAAAAGCGCAAGTCCAAGATAACAAAGATGGCACCTACAAGATCAGCTACTTTGCCAAGGAAACCGGAACATGCGAGGCATCAGTGAAGGTAAATGGAGAACATGTTCGTGGCAGTCCTTTTGAGGTTCAAGTCAGACCCAGACAGTTCAGACCCGTGCTATCTTTTGGACAAGAAGGTTCGTCTGTTGGAATGTTTAATTACCCTTGGGGGGTATCAGTGAATGCACGAAATGAAATAGCAGTGACTGATAGGGATAACCATAGGGTGCAGGTTTTCGGTAGTGATGGGTCCTACTTAAGATCTTTTGGCCGCAAAGGTGACAAAAAGGGACAATTTAAGGAACCTACCGGGATTGCTTTCCATAATGATAACATTATAGTGGTGGATCGTAATAATCACCGAGTTCAAATCCTAAGCGCACAGGGTGAGTTTCTCAGCCAGTTTGGCGGCGAAGGAAATCTTGATCACCAGCTTAATCTTCCTCTTGGTTTATCTATTGACAGTGACGATAATATTATTGTTGCTGATCCACGTAACAAATCAATTAAGATATTTTCTCCTAGGAGCCAGTTTTTACGTAAAATTGGCACAGCGGGCTCTTTCAACTTTCCCATTCACTGTATTCAACAGGATAACTATTTTATTGTGTCAGACAGCGATGATAACTGTGTGAAAGTGTTTAATAAGGAGGGGACATTTCTGTATAAGTTTGGTAATAAGGGGGATGGGGACGGACAGTTTAATGAACCATGTTGTTTGGCAGTAAACAAAGCAGGACATCTGATGGTCTGCGATTCACTGAATGACAGAGTTCAGGTGTTTGAATTAAATGGAAAATTTGTAACAAAGTTTGGAAGTTATGGTAGTGGGAAAGGAGAATTATATAAACCAGTTTCTACAGCAGTTCTTAGTGATGGTAAACTAGTTGTGCCTGACTTAGGTAACCATCGTATCCAGGTATTTGAATAAAAATATGTAATTGTAAATAATTATATAAATAAATTTTTTGCCAGCATATATAAAAAAAGTAAAGTTAGATGGCTTGCAAAGTTCAATATCATACTTTCAAAATTATTAGATCTGTTAGTCTTAATTGTCACATTTAGGCATTAGCTTAACAGAGAAGCAAGTTGCCTTGAGTGGCTGTAACAATTATATCTTTAATATATCATTAAAGCACCTTTACATTTCGAGACCCCTAATAAATCGTAAACATAATTTTTGTTAATAAATGGTGATGTGAATAAATTATAACTTATTACCTCAAATCTTGTTTAATGTTTATGTTTATGTGTTTCATAACAACGAATCAAAGTATGACTGACTTATATATCATTAATAACGTTGGGAAACAATGTTTCAAGGGCATTTGCAATCAGTGAAGAAAATGAAAATTGCGTCCAAGTATACTGAACTATATTCATTCTCGTCTTTTGTTTAGTTCCCGGTTAATGTTATACAAAAAGTACTCTTCAAATAATAACTTCCAAATATACCATGCGCGATTTAGGGGTAACACTTATTCTATTGTTAAAACAATAGAATATTAGAACACAAAAGAACGACAATACAATAGAATACAATACCATAGAATATATTAGAATACATAATGTTGGCTAATACAATGAAAGTGTACAATGTACAATGGAGCTGACACCCTAAATCGGGCATCATATGCTAACAAAAGCGCGGTACGCTTAGCAAAAACAAAAGAAGGCAAGTGGCCATAATAAGTATACTCGACGAGCACCCACCTTTGTGTAGGGGGGGGGGGGGGGGGTGAGGCTATGCAAGATACCACCTATCTGATGAGCCTAATGGACAGAATCTATTTGAGTGCAGGAAGCTTGCATTGCTAACAAAACGGCACAGGAAGGTTTGAATAACTCTTCTCAGTTTCTACTTCTGACAGAGTGGGGGTGGGGGGCGCTATAATAACAAGACACCATCTTTGTCGTTGTAGTGACGGTCTGTAGTTTCCCGTGGTGTCGCGCTTGTAGATTTTGACCACATTTTAGCGTCCTTTTTTGCCTGGCGGTTGTGTGTTGTTTTCGCCATTAGTATTGGCATGTAGATTTTATGTAGAAAAGGTTTGAATTTCTCTAACTTTTCTCTCTGAAATACCGGACATGACAGAATCTGAAATGATCTGTTGGCCGTGAATGTCTTTCCTGCTATTTATTCCGTTGTCAATTTTGACAGTCTGGCGAGTGCTTTGTTTAATACGCCACTATTTCATTCAGGAAAGACCATGGTTTCGGTTCACCTCTCGAACCTCGTCAGTTGCCGGGTATGTATTTGCTAGTTGCTACCTTTTTAGCAACGCATATTTTTGTTGAGAACGGTCAAACCATTCTGCTCGACATAATTTTCTAACATGTATTTATACCCTTGTCTTAAGCGTGTATTTCTTTGGAAGGCATTATTTGAAAATTTTAGCACTTTCTTCTCTTGGCTGAATTGAGGATATTTCTAAATGTGAGCGCTTTCGTTTCCTGCACATTCCTTCTTAAGTTCGGAATGGATGCTCAGTATTAGATCAGTGCGCAAGGGTATAAATACATGTTTGAAAATTATGTCGAGCAGTAACCGTTCTCAACAAAAATCCCGAGACAAAAATATGCGTTGCTAAAAAGGTAGCAACTAGCAAATACAAACCAGGCAACTGATGAGGTTCGAGAGGAGAACCGAAACCATTGTCTTGCCTGAATGAAATATCGGAGAATTAATGGCATAAACGAAGCACACTCGCCAGACTGTTCGAGACTGTCAAAATTGACAACGGAGCGAGCTCAACGCAGCTGTAGAGCGTAGCGAAAGGAAGCTAAAATTACAACCTTGACTGAAGTAAACTTTAACTCTCTACAAGTTGAATAGCTTATTAAGCTACAACTCTCTCTGCTATAAAGCTTGGATCATGAAAATTAAAATCCTGCAAAGACAAATCTAAAACAGCTGGGCCCAGCGTGACATAAATAGCAGGAAAGACATTCATGGACAACAGATCATTTCAGTCTGTCATTTCAGGTTCTGTCATGTCCGGTATTTCGGAAAGAAAAGTTAGAGAAATTCAAACCTTTCCTACATAAAAATCTACATGCCAATACTAACACACAACCGCCAGGCAAAAAAGGACGGTAAAATGAGGTCAAAATCTACAAGCGCGACACCACGGGAAACTACAACCGACAGACAGAGACTTGACCTCTAGTCCGTTGCACGCGGCTTTTGAAAGGTTTTAAAATTCAGACTACACTCTACAGTCACTAAAATCCTCCTTAACAAACGGCTAAATGTAGAATACCCGTTCAAAACATATAGAAGGAGCAAATGGCATTAAAATCATGAGCCATATTACACTCTCGTAACTCCCGTCTTGCTTTTGATTATGCAGCTTCGATTTCACATCTAATTTATTACACCCAGGTTTTTCGGGTGTCCGATGGGCACGTGACCAGCCGATGCCAGGGCCTTTTCCCGCCGCCCCTCTCTCGAAGGGAAAAGCCCTGGGAACGAGGTTGCGCTGAGATTGGGGCTTTCTCTTCCCACCTCGTTTAAATAGCCTTTCTGGAAGTGCGCGACTGGTTTCACCGCTGTGAGTTCGATGCCATGGGGCGTTGGCTCGTTGGACGCACGGGGATTTAGTTGTCTCGGATGTCACTTTACTCATGTGTAGATAATCAAGGTTAAGAGAATGACCAATGCAGCAGCGTACATTAGTATCGTCAGGGCATTGAGCTTTTCGGGGTCTGTACTCCCCCCCCCCCCCCCCCCCCTCCTCCCTGGCCTGGAGTTAAAAAACAAAAAATTGACATCTTAAAGTTTTTAGTTTCAACAATCGTTTATTTTCCTCCCCCTTTAATCCCCGAATTTCAGTTTAGTTAAACGTTAGTTAAACGTTTAAAATGCAAGGCTAGTACAACGGAAATTAATGGCAGGTTTAATGGCCAATTAGTAGAACTAGTCTTCCCTTTATAAAGGAGATCCGGAAAGTACGTTACCACTATTTATCGTAGTGTTGAGTGGTCCTCTGAATTTGTATCATGTTTTCATTGTTTAAAACTTCAAGGTTGATCTATCTTTATCATAATCCTTGGATGCAAAAACATTGACGCAGGATAATGTATTTGCAAAGCCTCAAACATGAGGATGATGACAGGACGAGATTAACCTCTTGAGCATAATTCCTAGAAATCCAGGATGTCTTTTGCTTTCTGATTTTTAGAAGTCAGATCAGACATCGTGAAAACATGTCAAATAACGCCTTTTGATTGCTTAATATTGACAGTATACATATCATGCTATAAAGACCTCTTTGTTTCAAGCGTTCAGTCTGGCAACGTTTTGTATGGTAATTCGCAGAATAAAGACATCTACCCCAGCATATGCCACAACAAACTGAATTTTTTTTCTTGAGCAGCGTGTAAACACGATAAATCAAAACATAAAACATAAAACTCTCGTGGTCATCTGAGGTCACGCTGTCGTGAACAAAATTTTTAGAAATCTAGAATGCTTCGCAATTATTCTCTATTTATATGTAAAAGTCAGACAACAAAACATGTCAAAATAACGCTTTTTGATTGGTTTATACAATCATAAGCCCGATAAACATATCGTGCTTATGATACAAGGCTTTAATACGGAGCCCGTTAAGTACTTTTAAGACGTCAATAGTTGTTTTATTGAGGAGTGTTCACCTCCAAACTTCCTTCATCAGTTTTCTCCCCTTTACCATATACATGCTGCAATCTTCATAAAGAAGTATTCTGTTCTGTGTGCAAGTAACTGTGCAAGTACCCTGATCCAAAGCAGTTACCATACTTGCACAGTTTCTGTCTCTGAGGTCACGCTATCATGAACAAAATTCTTAGAAATCTAGAATATTTTTGCAATCATTCTTAGAAGACAGAAAACATCAAAACATGTCAAAATAACGCGTTATGATTGGTATATATCAAAAGCACGATATTAATACCATGCTAATGTAAATGATCTATGTTACAAGGCTTAAAGACTCGCTCGATAGTTGTTTGAAGGTGTGTTCAACTCCAAACTGCCTTTCTTGTTTTCTCCCCAACATCATGGATATCAAGACCTTACTAGATAATCTTCATGAAGAAGTATCCTGTTCTGTGTGTATGTGCAAGTACACTGATCCAAAGCAGTTGCCGTGCTTGCACAGCTTTTGCCTTCACTGTCTGAACGGGATTCAACGAACGAGTGCGAGTCGAGATAAAATTGCATGCCCGGAGTGCAGACAGGAATTCAGAGTCCCTGGAAATGGAAACCTTAGCGCTTTACCGACAAACTTTCGCATTAACAGTTTACTCGATGTGTTGGCTATAAAGGAGTGTAATACAACCGGCGTGAAGTGTGGAAATTGCGACAAAAAAAGTGATCACAGCTTTTATTGCTTTCAATGCTCAGCATTTTGGTGTGATGATTGTATCAGTCTTCATAATGGCATCAGGGCGAACAAAGAACATCATGCGTTGGCGCTGAAAGACTTTAAGGATCAAGACTTTGAGAACATTCTAAAGCGACCAGCGTTTTGTGGAAAGCCAGGCCATGAAAAGAAGGAATTGGAGTTCTTCTGCAAAAACTGCGAAGTTGCCATTTGCTATTCTTGTGTCGCAACACTTCATGACGGTCATGCTAAGATGCTTTTGGACGAGGCTGCAAATGAACGCAAGTTACATGTAATGGCAGCGATTGAATCTCAGAAACAAAGAGTGCTTCAGAAGAAAGACAAAATCGCTAAAATGCAAGGTAACTGTATAAACATTCAAGCAAAAGTCGACAGCGTGAAGAGAGAAGCACAGACGTTTGTTGACAATATGATCGCTGCCATGGAAGCGAAAAAGCAGGATATTTTTAATGACATAGAAAAGAAAGCGAAAGAATCCCTCGAGAGCCTGGAAATTCAACAATGCGAGGCTGAAAATGAAGTAAAACTGATCGAGACAGCAATCGAAAAAACTGAAACACTTTTAAAACGAAGTACAAATGCCGAGATTGTAAAGTTAGACAAAAGCACAATCTTCCAAGGAGTATCTAATGATGGAGAACAAGTCGAGTGTGACCTTGAAGAACGTCGTCAATTTATTTTCGTTGAAAATGAAACGTTAATGGACAAAGCAAACTCTGAAGGGATTGGATCTTTCAGAAGTTTTCTTCTCAGCAAGACTAAAGTGCAACAATCAAGTGCTGAAGGAAAAGGAACCAGTGAAGTAACTGTTGGACTTGAAGGACAGATTGTTGTGACAACAAGAACTGCCGACAGAGAACAATGTTACGAAGAACTTGACTATGTAACAGTGGAAATCAGAAATCGTCAAGGCCATGACTGTGCGACAAAAGCGCAAGTCCAAGATAACAAAGATGGCACATACAAGATCAGCTACTTTGCCAAGGAAACCGGAACATGCGAGGCATCAGTGAAGGTAAATGGAGAACATGTTCGTGGCAGTCCTTTTGAGGTTCAAGTCAGACCCAGACAATTCAGACCCGTGCTATCTTTTGGACAAGAAGGTTCGTCTGTTGGAATGTTTAAGAAACCTTGGGGGGTGGCAGTGAATGCACGAAATGAAATAGCAGTGACTGATAGATTTAATCATAGGGTGCAGGTTTTCGGTAGTGATGGGTCCTACTTAAGATCTTTTGGCAGCCAAGGTGACCAAATGGGAGAATTTAATGAACCTACAGGGATTGCTTTTCATAATGATAACATTATAGTGGTAGATCGTACTAATCACCGAGTTCAAATCCTAAGCGCACAGGGTGAGTTTCTCAGCCAGTTTGGCGGCGAAGGAAATCTTGATCACCAGCTTAATCTTCCTCTTGGTTTATCTATCGACAGTGACGATAATATTATTGTTGCTGATCCACGTAACAAATCAATTAAGATATTTTCTTCTAGGGGCCAGTTTTTACGTAAAATTGGCACAGCGGGCTCTTTCAACTTTCCATTTCACTGTATTCAACAGGATAACTATTTTGTTGTGTCAGACTGCGATGATAACTGTGTGAAAGTGTTTAATAAGGAGGGAACATTTCTGTATAAATTTGGCAATAAGGGGGATGGGGACGGGGAGTTCAATGATCCTGCCTGCTTATCAGTAAACAAAGCAGGACATCTGTTGGTCTGCGATTCACTGAATCACAGAGTTCAGGTGTTTGAATTAAATGGAAAATTTGTAACAAAGTTTGGAAGTTATGGTAGTGGGAAAGGAGAATTATATAAACCAGTCTCTATAGCAGTTCTTAGTGATGGTAAACTGGTTGTGTCTGACTTATGTAACCATCGTATCCAGGTATTTGAATAAAAATATGTAATTGTAAATAATTATATAAATAAAATTTTTTGCCAGCATATATAAAAAAAGTAAAGTTAGATGGCTTGCAACTTTCAAAATTATTAGATCTGTTAGTCTTAATTGTCACATTTAAGTATTAGCTTAACAGAGAAGCAAGTTGCCTTGAGTGGCTGTAACAATTATATCTTTAATATATCATTAAAGCACCTTTACATTTACATTTACTTAAACTTAATTTCTGTAAATAAATGGTGATGTGAATAAATTATAACTTATTACCTCAAATCTTGTTTGATGTTTATGTTTATGTGTTTCATGACAACGAATCAAAGTATCAGTTTATAGAATGAAACTGATTTATATATAATTAATAACGTTGGGAAACAATGTTTCAAGGGCATTTGCAATCAGTGAAGAAAATGAAAATTGCGTCCAAGTATACTGAACTATATTCATTTGCGAGTCTCAAACTCGTCTTTTGTTTAGTTCCCGGTTAATGTTACAAAAAGTACTCTGCAAATAATAACTTCCAACAAAAGCGCGGTACGCTTAGCAAAAAAAAGAAGGCAAGTGGTCATAATAAGTATACTCGACGAGGACCCACCTTTGTGTAGGGGGGGGGGGGGGGGGGGTTGAGGCTATGCAAGATACCACCTATCTGATGAGCCTAATGGACAAAATCTATTTGAGTGCAGGAAGATTGCGTTGCTAACAAAACGGCACAGGAAGGTTTGAATCGCTCTTCTCAGTTTCTACTTCTGACAGAGTGGGGGTGGGGGGGTTGGGTGGGTGGGGTGGGGGCTATAATAACAAGACACCATCTTTGTAGGTGGGAGAAGGTGGATACATAAAGAGGCCACCAGTCTTTTCAGTGTAAAACGGTGGGTCCTCCATTTCCTAACAACTCCAAGTTGGCATTGGGCGAACACTCATGCGATAAGTTTTGTCTGAACGACTTCTGGTCAGCGAAAGCCTGCCTCCACGCAGGCTGACAATGGAGTGAAAACCGCTCAATCACTTTGGTTTTGGTTTCAAGGCTGATTGATGCAGCTCAGTATATATTGAAGAATAACTTAGGCAAACACAAAAAAAAACAAGCGTAACTATTTTTCTATCGTTCGGTTCATTAAAATAACCGAACTTCTACGGATTCAGAGGTGACAGGTTTGCCTATAAAAGCACTAACTTTATTTCATTTCTTCAATACAAAACGCTTCACAAAAATATGTAGATTAAAAATATCATTGCTATAGTTTTCATTTCCCTGATAATTAGTACTGTAAAATCAGTAAAATACCGTCCGCCCAAAATTACTGATTCACGCATTCCGTTAAACAGTGGTTAAATAAAATGCCCTTGTAATCTAATATTGTCATCATTTACATTTAGAATTTTGTATTTTAGTTTCCATTTTGACTCTAAGTCATATGGGCGAGTAACACAAGCAACAACACAACTCGATCAATAAAAGTGCTACTTATCATGTACAAAGTTAAAATCTAATAAACTTCACTTTGCATTACTATTCACATGAAGGTTCATACAAGCTTCCCCTAATGATAAAAATGACGGCAGTATCTTTAAAACATAAGTTACACATACACAAACAGCTGGTTAAAGAATCGCTTTTTTCCTATTGTTTTACGGAGTGAAACCTAGGCTGGTTTTCACTAGCGACGCAAATACAAGTATAAGCGCAAACACAAGAGCAAAGATCAAACGTTTTTCTTCTGATGCGCTTACGTTTGTACCACTTTCGTTTTCACTTAGCTTGACGCAAATCTTTTAACTTGTGCTTGCTTACGCTGCGTCTAAACTCCAGGATTTAGAATGCACTTTGCAGTCGTTAATGCTGCGATCATTATTCTGAAACAAGCCCCAGACTTTCGCTGGGATCACTGACCCATTTTTATAAACCAATCGAAGTCTTTGAAAATAAGAAACGGAGATTTTACACAACAGGTTAAAATCAAATGCTTTTACACTAAGTTGGACAATAAAGCGGCTTCAAAGCCTAAAATGATTTATAATTTCAGCTTGGGTGTTTTCAAAGTCATCCAAGTTGATTGCGTAATGATTAATGAGTCCAAGTAGTTGAAATTTTAGTAGTCCATTGTCCTTTACAGATAAGTGATCTCACTATGAGAAACCATGGATTCGTCGCTGTCTCCCGTTCTGGCCATCGATTCAGTGATCTTCGTTTTCCGCTCGGATCCTCGACGTTAAACACCCCATGACCAACATCAACCTAGATCATTGGTCGTTTTATTGTTAACACCGCGGTCATAAGGCCCATTGGCGTGATAAACGACATCCCCTGCAAACAGGTCTTCAGGATTACGCTCTGCGTTTGCATGGTAAACGACATCTTTACTTTGGAAATCCGGTGGAGCACTGTCATCTTTAGGGAACGGCTTATGTTTTAGGACGTCTTCGTTTACAAACGTACGAGAGCCGCTGAGATTGGGGCTTTCTCTTCCTACCTCGTTTAAATAGCCTTTCTGGAAGTGCGCGGCTGGTTTCACCGCTGTGAGTTCGATGCCATGGGGCGTTGGCTTGTTGGGCGCAGAGGGGTTTAGTTGTCTCTGATGCCACTTTACCCATGTGTAGATAATCAAGGCTAAGAGAATGACCAGAGCTACAGCGCACACTAGTATCATCAGGGCGTCGAGCTTTGCAGGGTCTAAAGACATGTTGCTCGAGGATCCTCCCTTCGTCTTTTACTGTGCTAACGAGGTTGGGGAACAGCAAGAAACCGGCACCGGCGCGAGAACAAGCGGGAAAAACAAGGGGGGACTGGGGAGAGGCTTACATCGCTCTCTTTCGCGCCCATTCCTCTCTGTCAGCACTCGCAATGTTTTTCTTTCGCGCGCCGCCTGTCCTTCGCTCCGCACTGAACGCCTGGAACAGGCTACCCACTATCTGAACGCCTGGAACAGGCTTATAGTACAATCATCTTCAGAAGTTCCTTGAACCCATCATAGGCTCTAACATCTTCAAATGCCCTTTACATGCAATTCATTTGAGAGGTGTCATCAGGCGCAAGTGTGAAAATATGCGCCAACCAGCTATCAGTTCATAGCCTTCATCACGTCACCCACATCCATCAAATGTATGAATAAATGTGAATCGAGCATACCCCATCTTATTCCTTCTAGAGTTGGATGCTTTCAGCATTTGTTTCGATTTCCTAAGTAGTTCACTAGTATTCATTAATCCACCTGTGTGTAGAGAGACGATTTTAAGTAATGTTCCTTTTCTAAGGAAACAACAATTTTCTGTTTACTTTGATTTGCCTCATATGGCTATAAACCTATTTCCTTATTAACCAAATGAAGTAGGCATCCTTATATCTCGAAAGTCTGTAATCAACCACTAAGGAGTCAATTGAAAACTAACTGTACATGTAGTTGTTTTACGGGTATTTTTCCGCGCTTGTTACCGGTTGTACCTTTCTCCCCGCGCTTGGCAACGGTTGAAGCGTTTTCCTGTACTTGGCAATAATGGTTGAATATTTTCCCGCGCTTGGATCCGCGGTTGTATTTAATTCCGCACTTTGCACCGGTAGCATGTTTCTAGTTAAATCGCCACGTAAAGAGATTCAAATGCTGACGTTTCGAGTGCTATCCCTTCGTGAGGAGTAGTTTGCAAAACAGAACATTATATATCTCACCTGCTGCACGTGCAGCCGGGCTATTCATCATCCATCGCAAAAATGAAGCGTTGCAATTTTTCCCACATTTTTCAACCCTCCTCAATACTCTTAGATTTAGTTAACATCTCTTTCATTTAATAACTTAATGAACATTTCTTCAAATTCTTAAAATTGCAAGTTTCGCCACCCTTTCTAAAACCACAGGCATCAAAAAGAGGAGATGAGGAGTTACTGTACCCACCCCCACTCCCTCATCACCCGTATTACCAGAATCAGATAAATATATATATATATATATATACAATTATGTATACAATGTGCCCTCCGGTTGTTACCATAATGGCTTCATGGCTTTATTCATTTGTTTTGAGAGATGAAAATAAAGTTGAATAAAGTTTAAGTTGAAGTTGTGTGCATGCTGTGCAAGTACACTGATCCAAAGAAGTTACCATGCTTGCACAGTTTCTGTCTCTGAGATCACGCTATCATGAACAAAATTCTTAGAAATCTAGAATATTTAGAAGACAGAGAACGTCAAAACATTGTGAAAATAACGCGTTATGATTGGTATATCAAAAGCACGATATTCATACTATGCTTATGTAAATGATCTCAATTACAAGGCTTTATTCAAGACTCGCTCGATAGTTGTTTCAGGTGTGTTCACCTCCAAACTGCCTTTCTTGTTTTCTTCCCAACATCATGGATATCAAGACCTTACTAGATAATCTTCATGAAGAAGTATCCTGTTCTGTGTGTATGTGCAAGTACACTGATCCAAAGCAGTTGCCGTGCTTGCACAGCTTTTGCCTTCACTGTCTGAACGGGATTCAACGAACGAGCGCGAGTCGAGATAAAATTGCATGTCCGGAGTGCAGACAGGAATTCAGAGTCCCTGGAAATGGAAACCTCAGCGCTTTGCCGACAAACTTTCGAATTAACAGTTTACTCGATGTGTTGGCTATAAAGGAGTGCAATACAACCGGCGTGAAGTGTGGAAATTGCGACAAAAAAAGTGATCATAGCTTTTATTGCTTTCAATGCTCTTCGTTTTGGTGTGATGATTGTATTAGTCTTCATAATGGCATCAGGGCAAACAAAGAACACCATGCGCTGGCGCTGAACGACTTTCAGGATCAAGACTTTGAAAACATTTTAAAGCGACCAGCGTTTTGTGGAAAGCCAGGCCATGAAAAGAAGGAGTTGGAGTTCTTCTGCAAAAACTGCGAAGTTGCCATTTGCTATTCCTGTGTCGCAACACTTCATGACGGTCATGCTAAGATGCTTTTGGACGAGGCTGCAAATGAACGCAAGTTACATGTCATGACTGCGATTGAAACTCAGAAACAAAGAGTGCTTCAGAAGAAAGACAGAATCGCTAAAATGCAAGGTAACTGTTTAAACATTCATGCGAAAGTCGACAAGGTGAAGAGAGAAGCACAGACGTTTGTTGACAATATGATCGCTGCCGTGGAAGCGAGAAAGCAGGAAATTTTTAATAACGTAGAAAAGAAAGAGAAAGAATCCCTCGATAACCTGGAAATTCAACAATCCGAGGCTGAAAATGAAGTAAAACTGATTGAGACAGCAATCGAAAAAGCTGAAACACTTTTAAAACGAAGTACAAATGCCGTGATTGTAAAGTTAGACAAAAGCAAAATCTTCCAAGAAGTCGGCCAAGAAGGAGTCTGCAATGATGGAGAACAAGTCGACTGTGACCTTGAAGAACAATTAATTTTCGTAGAAAACGAAACGTTACTGGACAAAGTAAACTCTGAAGGGATTGGATCTTTCAGAAGTTTTCTCAGCAAGACTAAAGTGCAACAATCAAGTGCTGAAGGAAAAGGAACCAGTGAAGTAACTGTTGGACTTGAAGGACAGATTGTTGTGACAACAAGAACTACCGACAGAGAACAATGTTATGAAGAACGTGACTATGTAACAGTGGAAATCAGAAATCGTAAAGACCATGACTGTACGACAAAACCACAAGTCCAAGATAACAAAGATGGCACATACAAGATCAGCTACTTTGCCAAGGAAACCGGAACATGCGAGGCATCAGTGAAGGTAAATAGAGAACATGTTCGTGGCAGTCCTTTTGAGGTTCAAGTCAGACCCAGACAATTCAAACCAGTGTTATCTTTCGGAGAAGAAGGTTCGTCTGTTGGAATGTTTAAGTTTCCTTGGGGGGTGGCAGTGAATGCACGAAATGAAATAGCAGTGACTGATAGATATAACCATAGGGTGCAGGTTTTCGGTAGTGATGGGTCCTATTTAAGATCTTTTGGCCGCAACGGTGACCAAAAGGGAAAATTTAATGAACCTACTGGGATTGCTTTTCATAATGATAACATTATTGTGGTGGATCGTAATAATCACCGAGTTCAAATCCTAAGCGCACAGGGTGAGTTTCTCAGCCAGTGTGGCGGCGAAGGAAATCTTGATCACCAGCTTAATCTTCCTCTTGGTTTATCTATTGACAGTGACGATAATATTATTGTTGCTGATCCACGTAACAAATCAATTAAGATATTTTCTCCTAGGGGCCAGTTTTTACGTAAAATTGGCGCAGCGGGCTATTTCAACTTTCCATTTCACTGTATTCAACAGGATAACTATTTTATTGTGTCAGACACTTATGATCACTGTGTGAAAGTGTTTAATAAGGAGGGTACATTTCTGTATAAATTTGGTAATAAGGGAGATGGGGACGGGGAGTTCAATCAACCTTATTGCTTATCAGTAAACAAAGCAGGACATCTGATGGTCTGTGATGAAATGAATCACAGAGTTCAGGTGTTTGAATTAAATGGAAAATTTGTAACAAAGTTTGGAAATTATGGTGGCGGGAAAGGAGAATTTAATGAACCAAACTCTACAGCAGTTCTTAGTGATGGTAAAATAGTTGTGTGTGACTTTTATAACCATCGTATCCAGGTATTTGAATAAAAATATGTAATTATAAATAAAATATTAATAACTGTTTTTGCCAGCGTATAAAAAAAAAAACTAAATTAGATGGCTTGCAAAGTTCAGTATCATACTTTCTAAATCATTAGATCTGTTAGTCTTGCTTGTCACATTTAAGAATGAGAAACAAGTTGACTTGAGTGGCAGTAACAATTATATCTTTAATATATATCGTTTAAGTACCTTTATATTTTGAGACCCCTTAAAAACCATAGACTTTATTTCTGTAAATAAATGGTGATGTGAATAAATTGTAACTTACTCCCTCAAATTTTGTTTGATGTTTATGTTGTTCGTGACAACGAATCAAAGTATCAGTTTATATAGTGAAACTGATTTATATATAACAACAAGACATCATCTTTGTAGGTGGGAGAAGGGGGATACATAAAGAGACCAAAAGTCTTTTTAGTGTAAAACGGTGGGTCCTCCATTTACCTAACAACTCCAAGTTGGCGTTATTAACTGGGCGAACACTGCCTTGTGATAGGCTTTGTCTGAGCGACTTCCGGTTCGTGATTAATTGAAGGAGCTCACTGATCTCATCAGCACTACGAGCTGCATGAATGCTATACACACTGTAGACAGTACGTGCTGGATCGAACAAGCCATCAGTTTGTAGAAGGCATAATACAAAGCCACGATAAAATACGGTGATATACAAAGCAACGCGAACCAAGAAGCTTAGAGAAAATCACTTCGCAGACTTAGCCGCACAATACAGGCTTGACCCTAGTTTCTTATCAATGCAAACCTTGAGAACTTAAGTAGACAGTAGCACTCGATAAATAGCTGAATGCGCCATAAAAGACCTACAGAAAATAAAGGTCGCGTTCCATGTAACTATATTTTACTGATCAGGCAGTACAATCTCATAAAAAAGGTCCCGGAGCATCTGTATCCTTTCAGTCTGTACCTTCTACACTCGCATTTTGTTTCATTTCACTTTTTTCATATTTCGTGCGCTAACGTTGACATGCACTGCTTTTGTGATTGGTCCGACTGAGTCAAATGAGCGGCGTGCCGAGGCACCGGGCTCCGAACGCGCTTGCTCTTTATTTCTTGTTGATTTAAATAAATGAAAGTTCAGCTTGTGCGTTTGATACGCCTTAGGGCCTGGTCGCACTACAGTCAAAAACAAAAATTAGCCCGTGCAAAAATCGAGGAAAACAAAAGAAACCGCTCCGGTGGGACACGCTTTTTGTGGAATGTTTTTGTTTTTATGTCATTTTGTATGGGCTAATTTTTGTTTTTGACTGCCGAATGTAATGTAGCACTTGGCGCGAACGCACTTGATGATTAATAATGATTATTGAACGTCTATAGCCTGTGAACAGGCTCCTTTTAGGACTGTTTCTGTATTCTGATTGGTTCTTTGCGTAAGCTGTGTTTATTACTGTGATTGGCCAGATAATAGAGCTTCTGCCATGATTGTTTAGTGTGAACGATTCAGAACTCGCCAAGCGCCAAGCCAAGCCGTGCGAGTATGTCACCATTGGTCTTGGTTTGTCTTCTGATTGGTTGGGAAAGTGGCACGAGATTTTTTAGTCAATATCAAAGGAGTATTGCAAACCCAAACAATCGCAAAATCACTTTTGACAATGAAGTAGCCTGCGTGGCAGGCGTTCGAAGGGGAAGGGGGAGCATTCAGACGCGCGAGAACGCGAAGGGCGCGCGAGGAAGTCCCTTCGCGTTCTCGCGCGCCTGAATTCTCCCCCTTCCCCTTCGAAAGCCTGCCACGCAGGCTGACCCTGAAGTGAAAACCGCTCTATCACTTTGGTTTTGGTTTCAAGACTGATCGATGCAGCTATTGAAGAATAACTTTGGCAAACACAAAATAACAGCACTAACTTTATTTGATTTCTTTTATACAAAAGATTTCACAAAAATATATAGATTAAAAATATCATTGCAATGTATAGTTTTCAGTTCCCCAATTAGTGTTCTATAATCATGCAGTAAAATACCGTCCGCCCAAAAGCACTGATTCCCGCATTCCGTTAAACATCAGTGGTTAAATAAATGCCCTTGTAATCTAATTTTGTTATCATTTACATTTAGAATTTTGTAGTTGCATTTTAGTTTCCATTTTGACTCTAAGTCATCGTGCAATAAAAGTGCTACTTATCATGTACAAAGTTAAAATCTAATCATGAAACTTCACTTCACATAATATTCACATGGCTACAAGCTTCCCCCTAATGATAAAAAAGACAGTATTGTTAAAACATGAGTTACACATACACAAACAGCTGGTTAAAGAATCGCTCTTTTCCTATTGTGTTACGGAGTGAAACCTTAAAACTGGTTTTCACTAGCGACGCAAACACAAGTATAAGCGCAAAGATCAAAACGTTTTCCTTCTGATGCGCTTATGTTTGTTCCCGTTCGTTTTAACTTAGCTCGACGCAATCTTTTAACTCGTGCTTGCTTCCGCTGCGTCTAAAATCCAGGATTTAGGATGCACTTTGCATTCGTTAATAATGCGATCATTATTCTGAAATTCCCAGACTTTCGCTGGGATCACTGACCCATTTTTATAAACCAATCGAAGTGTTTTAAAATAAGAAACGAAGTTTTTACACAACAGGTTAAAATCAAATGCTTTTACAGTTGGACAATAAAGCGGCTTCAAAGCCTAAAATGATATATAATTTCAGCTTGGGTGTTTGCAAAATCACCCAAGTTGATTGCGTATAATGAATCCAAGTTGAAATTTTAGTAGTCCATTGTCCTTTACAGATAAGTGTTCTTCCTATGAGAAACCATGGATTCGTCGCTGTCTCCCGTTCTGGCCATCGATTCAGACCATCTTCGTTTTCCACTCGGATCCTCGACGTTAAACACCGCATGACCAACATCAACCTCATTGGTCATTTTATTGTTAACACCGAGGTCATAAGGCCCATTGGCGTGATAAACGACATCCCCTGCAAACAGGTCTTTAGGATTACGCTCTGCGTTTGCATGATAAACGACATCTTTACTTTGGAAATGCGGTGAAGCACTGCCATCTTTAGGGAACGGCTTATGTTTTAGGACGTCTTCGTTTAGAAACGTACGAGAGCCGCTGAGATTGGGACTTTCTCTTCTCGCCTCGTTTAAATAGCCTTTCTGGAAGTGCGCGGCTGGTTTCACCGCCGTGAGTTCGATGCCATGGGGCGTTGGCTCGTTGAACGTAGGGGGGTTTAGTTGTCTCTGATGTCACTTTACTCATGTGTAGATAATCAAGGCTAAGAGAATGACCAATGCAGCAGCGCACATTAGTATCATCAGGACATTGAGCTTTGCGGGG
Source organism: Cladopsammia gracilis (assembly GCA_022457155.1). Classification (NCBI taxonomy): domain Eukaryota; kingdom Metazoa; phylum Cnidaria; class Anthozoa; order Scleractinia; family Dendrophylliidae; genus Cladopsammia; species Cladopsammia gracilis. The sequence continues at coordinate 417,991 of JAJGOT010000061.1, read as the reverse complement.
TCTGTACTCCCCCCCCCCCCCCCCCCCCCCTCCCTGGCCTGGAATTAAAAAATAAAAAATCGACATCTTAAAGTTTTTAGTTTCAACAATCGTTTATTTTCCTCCGCCTTTAATCCCCGAATTTCAGTTTAGTTAAACGTTAGTTAAACGTTTAAAATGCAAGGCTAGTACAACGGAAATTAATGGCAGGTTTAATGGCCAATATTTCGACTAGTAGAACTAGTCCTCCCTTTCTAACGGAGATCCGGAAAGTAAGTTACCACTATTTATCGTAGTGTTGAGTGGTCCTCTGAATTTATATCATGTTTTCATTGTTTAAAACTTCAAGGTTGATCTATCTTCATCATAATCCTTGGATCCAAAAACATTGACGCAGGAAAATGTATTTGCAAAGCCTCAAACATGAGGATGATGACAGGACGAGGTTAACCTCGTGAGCATAATTCTCAGAAATCCAGGGGTGTCTGTAAAACGCGGACCGGATGATGGCGGATGGCGGATGGCGGATGGCGGATAGGAAAATGCGGACAATAAAATGCGGATAACAATATGCGGATGATAAAATGCGGATGGAAAAAAAAAAAGAAAAAATTCTTTATGACTTTTACAAAAAAAAAAAGAAATAGAAATAACTTAATAAGCAATAATAATAACGACAAATAAGCAGGAAACAGGAACTTTATTGTTGAAACTGCATGTCTTAAAGTATTTAACAATGAAAAATTAAATTTCAACTTGCATTCGCCTTTCATGTTCTCAGATAAATCATTTTCTACTTCACCCTATACTAGTTACTGAGCGTGAAGGGTCCATAACCCGGGATCACAAATCCCATTTCCCACACACACACATTCATGACCAGCAAAGCCGCGTAATCAACTGGCTCGAACTCACGTAAGCGTGCAAACATTAACTTTAAAATACATCGATTACCGTTACTCCTTGTTTTTACATTGCAATACATAACTTATGATATCAGTCGTTAAAAGTTCGTACGGGTCACAATAAGTCAATATTCATTCCAACGTTCTGAACGAAAACAAATTCAAAACCGTAACTGCAACACGAACGTGACTGTTTAACTGAGTTTAAGTTGAAGTTGTGTGCATGCTGTGCAAGTACACTGATCCAAAGAAGTTACCATGCTTGCACAGTTTCTGTCTCTGAGATCACGCTATCATGAACAAAATTCTTAGAAATCTAGAATATTTAGAAGACAGAGAACGTCAAAACATTGTGAAAATAACGCGTTATGATTGGTATATCAAAAACACGATATTCATACTATGCTTATGTAAATGATCTCAATTACAAGGCTTTATTCAAGACTCGCTCGATAGTTGTTTCAGGTGTGTTCACCTCCAAACTGCCTTTCTTGTTTTCTTCCCAACATCATGGATATCAAGACCTTACTAGATAATCTTCATGAAGAAGTATCCTGTTCTGTGTGTATGTGCAAGTACACTGATCCAAAGCAGTTGCCGTGCTTGCACAGCTTTTGCCTTCACTGTCTGAACGGGATTCAACGAACGAGCGCGAGTCGAGATAAAATTGCATGTCCGGAGTGCAGACAAGAATTCAGAGTCCCTGGAAATGGAAACCTCAGCGCTTTGCCGACAAACTTTCGAATTAACAGTTTACTCGATGTGTTGGCTATAAAGGAGTGCAATACAACCGGCGTGAAGTGTGGAAATTGCGACAAAAAAAGTGATCATAGCTTTTATTGCTTTCAATGCTCTTCGTTTTGGTGTGATGATTGTATTAGTCTTCATAATGGCATCAGGGCAAACAAAGAACGCCATGCGCTGGCGCTGAACGACTTTCAGGATCAAGACTTTGAAAACATTTTAAAGCGACCAGCGTTTTGTGGAAAGCCAGGCCATGAAAAGAAGGAGTTGGAGTTCTTCTGCAAAAACTGCGAAGTTGCCATTTGCTATTCTTGTGTCGCAACACTTCATGACGGTCATGCTAAGATGCTTTTGGACGAGGCTGCAAATGAACGCAAGTTACATGTCATGACTGCGATTGAAACTCAGAAACAAAGAGTGCTTCAGAAGAAAGACGGAATCGCTAAAATGCAAGGTAACTGTTTAAACATTCATGCGAAAGTCGACAAGGTGAAGAGAGAAGCACAGACGTTTGTTGACAATATGATCGCTGCCGTGGAAGCGAGAAAGCAGGAAATTTTTAATAACGTAGAAAAGAAAGAGAAAGAATCCCTCGATAACCTGGAAATTCAACAATCCGAGGCTGAAAATGAAGTAAAACTGATTGAGACAGCAATCGAAAAAGCTGAAACACTTTTAAAACGAAGTACAAATGCCGTGATTGTAAAGTTAGACAAAAGCAAAATCTTCCAAGAAGTCGGCCAAGAAGGAGTCTGTAATGATGGAGAACAAGTCGACTGTGACCTTGAAGAACAATTAATTTTCGTAGAAAACGAAACGTTACTGGACAAAGTAAACTCTGAAGGGATTGGATCTTTCAGAAATTTTCTCAGCAAGACTAAAGTGCAACAATCAAGTGCTGAAGGAAAAGGAACCAGTGAAGTAACTGTTGGACTTGAAGGACAGATTGTTGTGACAACAAGAACTACCGACAGAGAACAATGTTATGAAGAACGTGACTATGTAACAGTGGAAATCAGAAATCGCGGCCAAGGCCATGACTGTGCGACAAAACCACAAGTCCAAGATAACAAAGATGGCACATACAAGATCAGCTACTTTGCCAAGGAAACGGGAACATGCGAGACATCAGTGAAGGTAAATGGAGAACATGTTCGTGGCAGTCCTTTTGAGGTTCAAGTCAGACCCAGACAGTTCAGACCCGTGTTATGTTTTGGACAAGAAGGTTCGTCTGTTGGAATGTTTAATGCCCCCTGGGGGGTGGCAGTGAATACAAGAAATGAAATAGCAGTGACTGATAGATGTAATCATAGGGTGCAGGTTTTCAGTAGTGATGGGACCTACTTAAGATCTTTTGGTAGAA